>OY856187.1:348290923-348603423 GCA_963693315.1 Diogma glabrata
ATAAAAAGTGTTGTTTGTATTACCATGTAGTTGGTTGAGTATGAGCTAAGCTCTCTCTTTTAGTTTTAAGTGAATTTTAAATATTTTGTATTTCCATGTGTTAAAATCAGTAATTGTAAAATTAATAAATGAAGTTTACATAAAGTTGTGTGCATCAGGTCCGTTTTTTAATGTATATATAAATTAACCAAATAGTTTTTTCTTTGTTCTCTGACAAATATTCGTCGAGTGTGCATGCAGTAAAAAAAACCTCGTATAAGTTTCATCGATTGGAACGGGTGATGTGTCCATGATATTTTCATTTCATATGTACATAACTTCAACTATTATATGAGCTGATATTTTTATCATTGCATAGTTCATCTCATATGTACATAATCTCAACTATTATATGATCTGATGTTTTCGTCATTACTTCAGTGAATCATCGCAATTACATAACTTCGAATATTATATGAGCTGATATTTTCATCGTTGCATAGTTCATCTCATATGTACATAATCTCAACTATTATATGATCTGATATTTTCGTCATTACTTCAGTGAATCATCGCAATTACATAACTTCAAATATTATATGAGCTGATATTTTCATCATTGCATAGTTCATGTCATATGTACATAACTTCAACTATTATATGAGCTGATATTTTGATCATTGCATAGTTCATCTTATATGTACATAATCTCAACTATTATATGATCTGATGTTTTCGTCATTGCTTCAGTTAGTCATCGCATTTACATGACTTCAATTATTATATGAGCTGAGATATTTTCATCATTGCATCATTCATCTCACTTACATAATTTCAACTATTATATGAGCTGAGACATTTTCGTCATTGCTTCAATCAAAACATCTCATATGTACATGATTTTCAACTATTATATGAGTCGATATTAGTCTCTGTATTTCTCTGGGTCTCACATTACCTTGATATTTGCATCACGGTGTTGGAAGTTGATGTGCCAACCAACTCACATCAAAATATATCGTCAAGAAAAAAAAATACAGTCCACCTCTCATCGACGCCGCATCATTTGGTCCTTCGAGCCGGATATATACGCAGCTCGTCTCAAAATAACTTCGGAAGAAAAAAGACCAAGCAACGTTTTTGGATAATTTAAGGTACCATTTAGTATAATTTATAAGTAACTTAATTATTTAAATTTTCGTCAAATATCATTAACATTATGCATTTCTCTAGCATTTATATTGTCATTGTTTATTAACACGACTTGCGTGATCATATAATCGTGATTTTTTCGAGACATTCACTACTACGGGGTGTACAATGTCGCTTAGTCGATTGTTTAATTGTCTATGGTGGATGGCTTGTCGGATTGTTTCATTTTATTGACATATTTCGTCTGGAACAATGTTCATCCGTTTTTCTCTTCGGTATTAATTTTCCATAAGGTTAACATGCCGGATTCCCCTTACGAAGACCTCTTGAAAAAACAACGTCGTACAAAATCTCGTCGTACCTGAATGGAATTTGAATTCCAAAATAATTTTGCTGTCGTCGTTAATATTTTTAAAAAATCTTTATACATCTCGTCATACTCTAATGGAATTTGAATTCCAAGATAAATTTCTTATTTCCGTTAATAATTCAGTTCGTCGTACTTTAATGTAACTTGAGTTCCATATAATTGTTGTCTTCGCTAATATTTTGAAAATCGTTATTCTGTTTTCGTCGTACCTAGTTGGAATGCGATTTTTCGTTAATAGTTGGAGTCACTATTCGTTCTCGTCGTACTTAGTAGAATGTGATATCCAGATATAATTGTTGTCGTCGCTACTATTTTGAAAATCGTTATTTATTTTTCGTCGTACCTTGTTGGGATGCGATTTTTCGTTAATAGTTGGAGTCACTATTCGTTTCGTCGCACTTAGTAGAATGTGATTTCCAGATACAATTGCTGTCGTCGTTAATAGTTTAGAAAATCGTTCTGTCGTATTTTTAAATCATTCGTCGTACCTTATTAGATTAATTGATTATTTTTAGGATTCTGTTATATTATGTATTATATTCATCGGATTCTAGTAGATTAAATAGCATATTCATCGGATGTTCCAATATTAAATTACCAATTTATTCATCGGATCATTTCAAAATCACCGTTTTTAGGTGTGGAGTAATTAATTATTTAATCAACATCGTTCGTCAATCAACATGGAAGTTTTGATATTGGTTTGTCCAACATTCGCTGGTATTTGGATGTGTTAGCTTCATTAATTTTTCGTCGTTCTCCTTGTTGCTATCATAATTCCAACAGATGTTCACTCTTGTCTCATTCTTCGTTGCCTTGGCAGAGTGTGCCTCACAGCCCACCTTCGTCGTATAGTCGTTGAGACAAAATCAAACAAATTTCTTCAATGTGAATTAGCTCTGATCTTGCTAATAGGCTCACATGCCTCATTTGTAGTAATTGGTTATTCGTCATATCTTACTAGAATTCGTTTCTCAATTTAATGTTCATTAATAGTTGGAGTCATTATTCGTTTCGTCGTACTTAGTAGAATGTGATTTCCGAATAAAATTGTTGTTCGTTAATATTTTAGATATTTTTCTCGTACGGTTCGACGTACCCTAACACCATTCATCGTATTTTATTAGTTTGATTGTTATATTCTTAGGAACCTGTTAAATTATTTTATACCCATTAAATTCTAGTAGATTAAATACTATTCATCGCATGTTACATTATTGAATTACCAACTCATTCATCAAATCCTGTCAAATTCATCGTTATTAGATGTGAAATAATTAGTTATTCAATTCACATCGTTCATCAGTTAACATGGAAGGTTTATATTGGTTCGTCGAACATCCGCTGGTATCTGGATGTGTTAGCTTCATTAATGTTTCGCCGTTCTCCTTGTTGCTATCATAATTCCTACAGATGTTCGCTCTTGTCTCATTCTTCGTTACCTTGGCAGAGTGTGTCTGACAGCCCACTTTCGTCGTATAGTCGTTGAGACAAAATCAAACAATTTTCCAATGTTAACCAATGTGTCCTTGCAAAATGGCTAACATGTCTCATTTGTATTTAGTAGTATTCGTCATTAGAATTCGTTTTAATTCAATATTTGGTAGTTAATGGTTCGGTAGTATCTTAAGCCGTTATAGGTTTAATTATAATTTAATAAAATGTTTGTCTTCAGTAGGAATTAAAGTCATTAGTTATTTTCACGCGTCTTTCGTCTAGTTTATGTTACAAACCGAAAATGATTTCGTTTGAATTAGAATTTTATATTTTGTCATTTCCGTCTGCCAAATTTATAATTCAGGTTGTAGCACCGAGCTTTAATCGTTGACATTTAACTTTTGCAGGCCCCCTCTATTAGCTCAAGATGCGTGCTCAACTGCAACTGACAAATGGTTCATATGCATGTTCGCGTGTTTCGTCTCAAAGCAGTCCAGTTGGAAATCGGTATTAACTCATCAGCTGATCCTTTTAGAGCTTGGTTTCGTCGTATGTATGGTATCACGTAGCGGATTGTGATGTTTTTAAAAATTCTGCTTCCACAACATTGCCAACTTCATTGAAGCTCGTAATCTTCAGCATATCCAACAAGCAGCATTCATGTGGTCTACTCTTCGTCACAGAGTGTGTCCGACAACCCAATTTCGTTGTACAATCGTTGTGTCATTTTAAATTGAGCCTATTGTCATTTCCATTAACCCAGCTGAATCCATTCTGAAACGCTCAGTAGCACGAATCAGCGTAATCTCACATCTTGATGTTGAAGATTTGCAGCAGTTTGTTGTATCAAGTAATTACAAACTAGTGGTGGTTTATATTTCACTAATTAATATTTGCAATCGTCCACGTAACTCAAGCAACAATGTTCTGCGACCAGTCTGTTCAGTCTGACAAGTCACTCACCTCGACTACAGTGATCCCTGAATATTCATACACTTAAAATTTACTTTAGTTGCTGTCCGTAACTGGTTTTAAGGGATTACGTAATTGCAACCATGTCGCAGCCTGGACCGTTTCATTTTGTTAAAGTAAATACTTTAAGGTCGCCAGTATGTTCACGCATTATCGTGAATTGTTAAATAGTTTACCTGAAAAATCAAAATATTTTAAATTAGGATCAAAACAAAACCAATTAAAGATTTATAAAATTATGCAAAACATTACCAAAACAATCCTTTTGAAATGTCAACGAAACTTTCAATTTTGAATTGACGTGTTCGGTATATTTTGATCATTCATTCGATATTTTCAATTTTCACATTGAATTTATGTGTTCGTTATTCTATATTATTAATTCGATAGTTTCGAGATCGTTGGTAAACTTGACAGCTGTGATTTGTAGAGTTTTGGCTTTCTATAAAATGGACTGTTTTTGGTAGTTTTGCCCTCTTATTCTTACGAATTTATACCTGAATAGTATAGTCAATAAAAAGTGTTGTTTGTATTACCATGTAGTTGGTTGAGTATGAGCTAAGCTCTCTCTTTTAGTTTTAAGTGAATTTTAAATATTTTGTATTTCCATGTGTTAAAATCAGTAATTGTAAAATTAATAAATGAAGTTTACATAAAGTTGTGTGCATCAGGTCCGTTTTTTAATGTATATATAAATTAACCAAATAGTTTTTTCTTTGTTCTCTGACAAATATTCGTCGAGTGTGCATGCAGTAAAAAAAACCTCGTATAAGTTTCATCGATTGGAACGGGTGATGTGTCCATGATATTTTCATTTCATATGTACATAACTTCAACTATTATATGAGCTGATATTTTTATCATTGCATAGTTCATCTCATATGTACATAATCTCAACTATTATATGATCTGACGTTTTCGTCATTACTTCAGTGAATCATCGCAATTACATAACTTCGAATATTATATGAGCTGATATTTTCATCGTTGCATAGTTCATCTCATATGTACATAATCTCAACTATTATATGATCTGATATTTTCGTCATTACTTCAGTGAATCATCGCAATTACATAACTTCAAATATTATATGAGCTGATATTTTCATCATTGCATAGTTCATGTCATATGTACATAACTTCAACTATTATATGAGCTGATATTTTCATCATTGCATAGTTCATCTTATATGTACATAATCTCAACTATTATATGATCTGATGTTTTCGTCATTACTTCAGTGAATCATCGCAATTACATAACTTCAAATATTATATGAGCTGATATTTTCATCATTGCATAGTTCATCTCATATGTACATAATCTCAACTATTATATGATCTGATGTTTTCGTCATTACTTCAGTGAATCATCGCAATTACATAACTTCAAATATTAAACGAGCTGATATTTTCATTTCATATGTACATAACTTCAACTATTATATGAGCTGATATTTTCATCATTGCATAGTTCATCTCATATGTACGTAATCTCAACTATTATATGATCTGATGTTTTCGTCATTACTTCAGTGAATCATCGCAATTACATAACTTCAAATATTAAACGAGCTGATATTTTCATTTCATATGTACATAACTTCTACTATTATATGAGCTGATATTTTCATCATTGCATAGTTCATCTCATATGTACAAGATTTCAACTATTAAATGAGTCTGATATTTTCGTCATTGCTTCAGTGACGACTCAGACTTCAATTATTATATGAGCTGAGATATTTTCATCATTGCATCATTCATCTCACTTACATAATTTCAACTATTATATGAGCTGAGACATTTTCGTCATTGCTTCAATCAAAACATCTCATATGTACATGATTTTCAACTATTATATGAGTCGATATTAGTCTCTGTATTTCTCTGGGTCTCACATTACCTTGATATTTGCATCACGGTGTTGGAAGTTGATGTGCCAACCAACTCACATCAAAATATATCGTCAAGAAAAAAAAATACAGTCCACCTCTCATCGACGCCGCATCACTTAGCTTAAAACAAAATTTATTTTAGTGGGGGTCACCAGTTTTTAATGAAAAATATAGTAAAGTGTCAAACACTCCGTTTCTTTACGTTTACCACAGGTGTAAAGTTCTTTACCACAGGTGTAAAGCTAATTTCAGGCCTAGCGAGTTGTTTCCCTCGACTAATACTCACTCGGGCTGAAACGTATAACTGTACACCCTTGGCACATGAATAACTATTATTAAGGAGGTGTTGGGAGTGAGCAGGCGTAAAAACATCATTTAAAACCCAGTCAAGTGGGATTTTATTTAGAAGAGCACTTAATTTAATTTAACATTTTACAGTTTTGTAATTTAAAGGGAGGAGACCTCCCCTACCTAAATTCGATTCGAGCTTGATTGACAGAAATATTTAAAAAATTCACAGCGCCAAGAATTTTGTTAAGTTCTTAACGAAAAGCATAGTGACGTTGTAATTAATTATATTTCTGTATTTTCAGAGAATGGAGTAAAAATGGGTGGAAAAAAGATGTGTGACCCAAATGAATAGGGTGTCATTTGAAGAAAGATTTGAGAAGAAGAAACATCAATTTTTTACACATTTGCAGAGAACAGTTTTTAAATTATTTTCACAAAAATGTACAATTATATGTATGTTCTACGCTCCTTGACACAAATGAGTGAGATACCATTTGAGGCCGCACTTAATTTAAGTAACAAGTAAATTTTTATATAATCTTGCTTTGTTTAGTTTTTGAATTATCGTCAAAAAAGTGCAATTTTAACTATGTGTCGACAAGTCGCACACGAACTTTTCACACCCTTTGATTAAAAATTAAAATACAATTATCATTTGTTTAATTTATTTTTGATATATGTTGATTTACATTCACGGAACCCCCGTCGAATGAATTTTATTCGCCGGTTTTTTTTAAATTATTACTCGTATTTTCCTATATTAACGTTTTTTATTTGCTGGTTTGTAATTAATGAGCAATAATTGAATGAATAATAAAAATATAACTCATTTACTTTCAGAAAATTAATTAAAAATTTTCCAAACTTAAAACTTTACGCCTTGAGTTCATATATTCAATGAGATCCACATAAATAAATTTGCTTCGTTATCTCGATGTAAATCAATTGACAATTTATTTGATTGACCGGATCATTAAAATTCAGGGTTCGTTATGATGATTAGATCATTATTTTCAATTGTTAAACGAAAGATGTACGTTTTTGACTAATTGTTGATGGATAAAATTAGACAATATCCTCGATTATCTATTTTTGAATCATTGTTCAGTTTTATTTTGCAATTTCAACTTTGATGGCTTCATTTTATACTTTTACTTTGTAGGTAAATTAACTTTTTAACAATATTGTTTTCCGATATAAGCATATAATTATTCTGCGCACGAATGTCATCAATAAAAATCAAACTTTAAACTTATCACGTTCAAGAATGATGTATAATTCTTTTCGTGAGTTCGGTTAGTATAAGAACAATGTTTAATGCCGAATGAATCTTATTTTCTTTTAAGTGAAAGTGAGATTTTATAGGCTGTTTCCTTTTTTTAATTACTTTTGCTTCATGAACTAGCATGCAGATTTTTAGGCAAATTATGCTCAACTTTACTGGTTTCGTACACAAACTTGCTGTTTTTACTTATTATCGTTTTTGTTGGTGTTTATGGCATGCTTTTTTGCAAAAGTGCCGATGAGCCTGTTTTGTTCATTTTAATAGTGTGATGCCCTTTTATGATCCGTGCTGGATCAGATTGAAATAAGGCAACCCATAACAGGCAACCCATTTAAAAAAAAAATTATTTGATATTTTGTAAATATGTACAGTTTTTACAAAAATTGGACATGTAATTAATTGTAAAGCTTGCAGGCACGAATAGAGTACGAAAGTCCCCATGAGTTACAGGAAATAGATTGAAGGATAATTTCGTGGACTCGGAGGGAAGGACAGAATGAGAACCATTGCAACAGATAAGGCGAACGGTTGTATTTGAAGATTTAAGAAAATAGTAATAGGAGACGCAGAGAAATGCGATTATAAAATGAAGTGCCATGGAGGGTAACAGTAAATGTGGAGACGTGCTGGCGTGGCTTAAGGTTGAATACAAAACGAACAGCCCAATCAAGAGATTTAGTGAGACGAGATAAGTTTTTCAATGTGCATCCGAAGTAGACTTCGATCCTATAATTGAAGATATAGGCATTATTAGAGAAAATATGAGTAGTCTTCTTATATGCAAGGGGAGTAAATGGTTAAGACTATAGAGCCTCCTTATAATTGCAGTAGCGCGCACGACCTATATCAAAGTTAGTATGACCCTTCTAAGAGAGATCTTGATCGATAATAAGTCTAAGACTTTCAACTTGTGGAACTAAAGTGATAGGAAAGCCATTGAGAAAGATGCTCATGGTGAAACATGGTCTTGTTTATAACGAGGACAGTCGAAGAGCATAGCTTGTGATTTAAATGGTTCAGAACGAGTTTTTTGGATTCGACCCAATCAGGAATCGTAGCAAGATCGTTGTTCATCTCACTAAAACATCGATGAAGGCCTGAAGACCGTGGATAATTTGAGTGTCACCAGCAAAGAGGTGAAAAAGAGAATGATTGATGTCTGAAGTAAGATCTTTAATATAGATGGAGAATGGAAGAGGTCCAAGTGTGGAACCTTTAGGAGCACCTTTAAAGATGGGAATTGTGACAGACGAAGAATTTCTGGAAACCACACACTAAAATCGACCTGATACGTAAGAGAAAATCAGGTTGCACGTTCAAGAGGAGAAACGGAATTTTGATTTAAGTTTACAAATGAGAATAGAATGATCAATCGAATCGAAGGAATTACTTAAATTGAGTAATAAGAGTATGGATATTAATTTCTTATTCCTGTTCGTGCGGAGAAGATCAGTGGTGTCGATCAGCGTGAGAGTGGTGCTAAAATTGTTACGGAAGCCAGATTAATATCGGAATATCGGAATATCGGAAAGAAGATTGTTAGTTGAAGTATGTTCAGTGATCGGGTTTTTAATAATTTTCTCAAAGACTTTAGAGAGAGCAGACAAGATAATAATTGAGAAATAATCTTTACTTCTGTTCTTGGTGAGCAAATTTCCATAAAATGGGCAAGAATGGCTCATGACAATATGGTTTATGAGATGAAGAATATGGTAAAAAATATAGAATGAAAAATAATATTTAGGAATTTGATAGGAATTTCATCGGATCCAATGGCATTAGAGGTTATAGAATAGAAAGCCAATTAAACTTTCGAGGGGGAGGCTGAGCGAAAGGACAAAGAACTGTGGTGATCAGGAAGAGATGAATCGTTGCAATGAAGATGAGAGAAGGAGGTAGCTGAAACAAAGGAATAGTTGAGGGAGTTGAGTTCTGGAATGCTAAGGGCAAGAGAGTCCATTGAGGAATTAAGAGCACTTACGAAAGAGAGCTTAGACCCTTTAGAACTTTAAAGGACGATAAATTAAAGTTTGGCTTTGCGCACCAAAGATCTATAGCGATTATTGAGTGATGCAGAATACTTTCCAGCTTTTGGAAGAACGCTAAGCCTTATAAGCTTTAAAAAAAGTCACGAAGATTGCGAATATTAAGCATCTCAGGAGTTAAGGTGATTGAGTTCTCCGGGACAAATCTCAGAGTCATCAACAAAATCAAAGAGGGAACCACAAAGAATCGATCTAACTTCTTGAAGCTTGGAGGAAAAGGCACAAGTTTTAAAGCTTTCTGCATTAAAGTGACCTAAATTAAGAGAACTACGAAATTTGTTATGGATTTAGATGGATAAGTGTTGTCACTAGTCACCTGTAAAAACATCACATGACATATGGAAGGGAAGTGGAGAACCGTTTAGAGGAGCCTGGTAGAGGAGATTGGAAAGGGAAAAAAGTCCAAACGGCAGGTATATCCGCTAGAAATAGGTAGATTCCATAGGTAGATCAGCAGTTTTGTGTACAAATAGAATTGGATGTGTCAGATTAGTTTAAATAAAAAATTTAAGTAGAAACAGAATTATCCAAAAAATTTATCAAACCAAACTAAATACATTAACGGAAACTACTTTATCAATGCAATTTATGTTTTGTTTAATTTGGTTAAAACTATACTTTTAACAATATATTAAATCCACCAAAGAGCAAATTAACGTTCTAGCTACGTCACACCTACAATACCACCACACATAATTTATACTCAAAAATTATCAAACAATTTTACACCTCAAAAAATACAAATATCTATCAATTTGGGAAAACTTTTGTAAATGTGGAATCAATATATATTTATTTCAACTAAAACATTTTCAAATTTTCCGAATTTCCAAAGAAAATATTTCTTAATTTAAAAGAATCATAAACTTTGTTTTTATTTAAATTTTTGAGAAAAAAAATAAAAACTCAAATAAATGAGACAGAAACAAAAGGGAATTTAATATTTCTTATTGTAATTGTATGGCGTGAGAGGTTAGTATAACGCTAATTACATAGGAACCTCTAGGGTTAGAAAGCTGAAAATCTCTGAGGTTATAAACGAAAAGTGTATATAAAAGAAAGTAGAAGTTTAAACAACATCAACTCAAAAATGATGAAAGCACGGCCGTTTGCGTTTGTATTCGTTTCCACCCAGTGTCTCACCCTCTGGACTTGAATCATTTTTTTTAAATTTTGGAAAGATATATGTTGTATCTACGTGTGCAAAAGTCCTCAAGTGAGAGCTTGGTCGTTTTCATCTAGATCAAGGTCAACAAAGTTTATTGAATTTCTAAAACAGCTGATTTTTCAGGAACCTTTAGCGCCAAGGTTGTCATTCTTAACAAATGAAAAAAAAAGGTTCAAATATTCAATATTTATTAATTTAAATAATTAAATAATTTATATGTGCGTAATATAGAAAACTGAAGCAGTCTTTACGTATGTTTGTTCGTCCACATACTAATTGAAATATCATTGGGAATTCAGTTTTTGTCTTGCTTGGGTACACCAGCGTTAATTAATTTAAACTCTGATGAAAAGTCATCTATAGATGACTATATGGGCTGGGTTGGATGGGGAGAAAAGTATGGGTTGGTGAGAAAATTTTGGATCAGCTTCACGACTGCGGGGTGAAAACATAATCTTGTTGATCAAGTTGGCAGGCCAGATTGAATCACATGCTTTTGAAATGTGTAATGCGATATCGTAGGTCTTTTTACGTGGGCTGTTCTAACGATGGGCGAAAGAAAATCGTATGCTAAACAAAGGTTACTATAATAGTTTTCGTTCGGGCGTAGAACAAAAATATCAAAAACACATATGTATGTAATCACAATCATTGCCTGTTTGTCTAGACAGTATTTATTTAACTTCACAAAAAAAGTCATCGTGGTTTGTTGGTGTTTTAAATAACTATATTCAATTCATTCATCCGATTCACGTTATCGAATCCACAAAGTAATAATATTAAAAACTAATTGATTTGTACAAACAAATTAAACGGAAACTTATTAAACTATTTTTACAATAAAACATGATTCATTTCGTGTAGACATAAATTTTTTGACATATTTATTTATGTATACAAAAGTTTTAGCGAATCATAGCGATGAAAGATTTATTTTCACTAAGAAACAAAAATGAGTAAAATATGTACATGTTGTATCAACAAGATATTGATACATCCATCCGTTACAGTTAATTGATTCTTCAATTATTATAAACATATCCATAATAATGTAATACAATTTTTTTAACGCCTCGAGCAAAGTAAATGAACGATGAAAAATAATAAGACAAAAATTCATTAGAGACTTTTAACTACTTTCATCTTCTGATTACCATAAATGGTTCCAAAATTTAAAATTCTATCATTGACTTGATCATGTTTTTTTTGTTTATATTAAAAAAAAAATATGTATATAAATGAAAACTGTTATAAGGTCGCTTTAATTATTAATTATTTTATACATTAAATATGTACAAAATTATCCCAAAAGAGTTTTTTTAACAGACATGTTCAATTGTTGAGAGCATTAAGTACGATATGCTTGTCATTCATCTTTAAATCTGTCTGTAGTAACTTATATTTTGAATTGGTACTATATTGTAGTATTGCTATGACGTTTATCAACGCTAATATTCTAAAACCATGGCAGGCGGCAGTGATCCCAAACTACGTAATGCTAGATATTGTTAATTCAGATAACACAGCGACCTAAAGTTGTATTGTTTTTACCCTTGTTGTTTTCGTTATAAAGTCATCGTCCATTTAGTTGCCGACTCCCTGACGGAAAATAAAGTATGAAAAACTATGAAAAAAAAATGAAAATTTATGAAAAACAAATATGATAAACTATGAAAAATTATAAAAAAATATGAAAAACTATCTAAATTAATGAAAAACATATCTAAATTTGGATATTTTCATAAATTTTCATAGTTATTTTCATAGTTTTTCTACAAACAATTATGAATTTCTATGAATTTTTATGACAATGATTAATGAAAATTTAAAATATAGGTATGCAAAACTATGATGGTTGGCGGTTCGAAATTCGAAGGTGTCATTTTTGGAAGGATGTTTCCATACGAATAAAAAATTCGAAAAAACGTGTTCTAGACCGAGTTGTGTAAACTTGACCAGTTTTGATTTTTCTGAAACTTTTCATATTAAAAGTATGGACAAAATAAAAAATACAACTTATTTTACAATTTTTTTAAAGTGCATAGTTTGAGCATATGGGGCACCCCGATACGTATGAATAATTAAAATTCTGTCAATCCGATGTAACTTTGAAATTAAACTGCTCAAGAACGGCTATACCGATTTCATCAAACTTTTTTTGGTTTGATAGATGATTAGTTGGTCGTTTGAAAAAAAATTAATTTATTGTTTTTGTAATTAATTTTTAAATAAAAATATTAAAAATACTTTTATAAAGATAGCGCTAGGGTCGAAGATCAATTGGAATTTAATGCATTTGTTTCCTGAAAATAGTTCTATTCTTACTTTAAAGTATATCAGATTTACAAGGAGGCGTTAATTTTTGTTCTTGAGATATTTAATTTTAAAGATTTTTAGTACGACTAAAATTCCAATTTTTCATCATATTTTCAAACAACTTCTATCAACAAAAAATTTTAAAATCAATTAAATTTTAACTTTTTTTTTAAATATAGCTCTATCCTTACTTTAAAATATTTCAAATTTACAAAGAGGTGTTAATTCGTGTTCTTGAGATATTTAATTTTAAAAATTTTTAATCCGTCTAAAATTCTAATTGTTCATTATTTTTTCGATCAATTTTTATCATCAAAAAATTTTAACCACTGAAGTTTGAAAAAATGATGGAAAATTCGAAATTTAGTTGGACCAAAAATCTTTAAAAATAAATATCTCAAGAACAAAAATTAACGCCTCCTTGGAAAAAAATTAATTAAACTCCAATTGATCTTCGACCCTAGGGCTATCTTTAAAAAAGGTTTTTTAATATTTTTAACTAAAAATTAATTACAAAAACAATAAATTAATTTTTTTTTCAAACGACCAACTAATCATCTATCAAACCAAAAAAAGTTTGATGAAATCGGTATAGCCGTTCTTGAGCAATTTAATTTCAAAGTTACATCGGATTGGCAGAATTTTCGTTTTTCATGCATGTTGGGGTGCCCCTAAGCTGAAACTGGGCACTTTAAAAAAATTGTAAAATAAGTTGTATTTTTTATTTTGTCCGTACTACTTACATGTCAAGTTTTAGAAAAATCAAAAATGGTCAAGTTCAAATCTCGACTTTTTCACCTGCGTGGATCACGTTTTTGATCAATTGAAGAAACTGAATAATTTTACATTCATATCAAAGTATCACTACTTAACATCTTTGAATTGAGTATCAGAAAAAACCATAGCATTACCTACTAAGATTTTAAATTTCACCGTAAACATAAGGGCGGGAGAAATAGCTAATTATGTATTAAGGGCATAAAGTAGGACTTTTTAGCTTCAGAGTGAAATCAAAGAAACACTAGAAAGCAAAAAGAAACTTTATGTCCGAATTACGTACAAAGTTTGTTGTACGAGTAAGATTCTATAAGATTTATGCTAAAATAATATATAATACCAAACACAAATTTTGGCATATTGAATCATAATGAAAAACATAAATTTTTAGAAAAGCTCACAATTGCTCCTATTTAATCCTGGTTTCAACAAGGTTGTTTTTATAGATAAATGGAAAGATTGGATCCTTTGCAACATTTTGCATTTGTGAACAAATTTTGCGCAAATGCGGTGGCCAAAGTTATATGGTGTCAAACTTTCAACTTTACATTGGCCCCCTTTGAGATTTAAAATAAATTTAGATTTTTACTAAATTCTCAAATTATGAAGCTCCGCTAATCTGCTTCAAAACTGAGTGATTAACTACCGGATTAAGGTGTAACTGGCATTAAAGCTTTTGTTAAAACGCAACGTTACCTTTTTGGAATATTCAGAAATTTTGTTTGACTTTTGTAACTTTCGCCCTTTTGAGTTTCCGCCAAATTTAGTTTTCATATTTATCATGCAGAGAACCTAATCTATCTATTTACAAAATCGCTATTTTGAATACCGAAATAAAATAGGATTCGAAAAAATTTTACGTGCTCAATAATCAGATCTTTTCTTAGTTTTTCATAGTTCATAAACATAATTTTTCAGAAAAATTCATAATTGTTTACCTAATTTTCATAGAAAATAAGAGATTTAAAAAAAAATTAACATGTTCATAGTCATAGTTTTATCATAGTTTTTCATTTTTAGAGACATACTTTTGCAGAGAAATTCATACTTTTTCCTAAAAAATTATATTTGTTCCTATTATTTTCTATGAAAAATTATTGTTGTCTATGACTTTTCGTTTCATAGCTTTTCATTGAATTTCTTTGAATTTTTCATAGTTTTTCATAGATTTTTTTCCGTCAGGGGTGTTCTCTATAATACAACAAGTATCACTTGTCTGTATTTATTTTACAATTCAATCAATGTTCTGATCACGTTCCACTTGAAAACTTGTCTATGGATTAGTTTTATATGAGTAGATAAGTCCATAGCGTATTTCCAATTAATCAACCATATTTGTCTCTCTGGGAATCAATTCAGTGGCCAGTTGATTAACCACAATGGAACTAAACACACTCACTAATCTATGATGAGATTTTAAATGAATTGATTCGGGCAAAAAATTCCACTTGTATGCTGTTCAGACAAAGAAGTCCCTCTGCATACTGTCACTATCATGAGTGATCTCGACAGCTTGGCTGTTTGTACTGACCAACTTACAAGTAAAACTGGTCAAAAAATATGATTGAGGCGTGATGGATTCAATTTCATCAATCAGAATGCCATTTGCGATTTGATATTAAATTTTGATCACCCACAATTCGAACAGATAGGGCAGCGCCCTAAACTTGAGAACAATACTCCATACAGGGACAAATATTGCACTTGTATATATGGAATAATTGATGTGTTGTTATAAGACCGTTCCAAAAAAATTAACTTGAAACTGTGACTCCCATTAACGAATGCTTTCATATTTGCCTATTTGTTCGTCACACATACAAATTGGAATATCGTTGGGGAACTCGGTTTTCAATCTGGAAAAAAATCAAGAGTTGTGTCTAGCGTATTAACAGTATAAAGTCTGATTAATGAGCTTATAGATGGTTTCAAAAATTTTACTAAACAACAGGTATGTGCTACCTATTTAAAAAGTTACAATAAATAATTAAAGCAGTCGAATTTATACTTCATTTAATGACCCGTTCCACACTTTTATGCAATGCAACATATTACTTCTTCTTTCCTTTAATCTTTGCCTATAAACTAGATTGGAGTTGCCATATTTGAATTTAGTGTGTAGGCAATTTATAGGCAAAGAAGTAAGAAACGAAGAAGTGATGAGCTTTTTAAATACATTTTTGGATTTTAAAAATTTTTATAAAAATATATTTAAATTTTAAAATAAAATTTCACAAAGTTAGACCATTTAAATTTTTTTAATTTTTTTTCAAATAGCTACTAGTGTATATCCTTTCCAAGTTTCATAAGGGGTGTAAAAGTCGTTTAGAACTTATTCCCACCGTAGGACACCAGTCGACCCGATTTAAAACTTTAATTGGTGTAGCTGCTAAACAACTTCTACGTCCATTATTAACTTGGCAATGATTATCTATGCACTACTAGCTATTTTTAGAAAAAAATATTTAAATGGTCTATCTTTGTGAAACTCACATTTTAAATTTAAATATTTTGTATTAAAAAAAATGTTTTTAAAACCCAAAAATGTGTTTAAAAAGCTCATTAATTGAAGTACAAATTTGACTAGTTTATTTATTTTATTGTAACTTTTTAAATGTGGTTAATCAATAATCGGAGTCGATATAACGCATTCCTGCCATTTAGCCAAAATTTAAAAGTCCTCCAGCTTAACGTTAGCCAGACGTTATAATGTAAAAACATTTTGGATGTGGATATCCGCCTATTTGCTTTACATGGAATGCGCCACTGTTTTCAAATACCATGGCAAAAACTACAAGCTACAAACTAGAGGAACATACCTAAATTAATTTAGCGAGAATTACTTACTGCTCATACATTGTCAAGAATTAAAAGAATTCATATAATGGAAACCGCTAGCTCTAATTGGTGACCCCGACGTGATTTATGGAATGTGAAGACAAGGTATTTGAAAAACAATTCCTTAATTTTATTATTTGTTTTTATTGTTCGTATTATTATTTTATTAATAGTAAGATTATTATTAATTTAAAAAAAACAAAAAGGCATTTTCTTAAATTTGAAAATGTTAGTATTTTTAATAACTGCTTGCTTATCTTGTTTAAAGATGGACGCTAACGATGCATCTAGAATATTTTCGGCGTTCGCGATAGGATATTTTTCATCATATTAATTATCAAAATTATATCAAAAAGAAATGTTTTTCCAGTGGGTTAGCGATGTCAATTGAACATGCGATTCTCACTCGATTAGGAAAAACTAACACTGAATGCATTCATACCGTGATCCGTGGTATGAATCTTGGTGATAAACGCCCATTCGAGTTTTTGCGAGCAATGCAGAGAGAATTGCAAATCGAAGTTTCTCGGATGACACACTGAAAGTTCCAAGTAGCGAAGAACTTCATCTTCGCATGCGAACCACTATAGTACCTTACAATAACCCTTTTGCCGCTATAGCCGTCACTCTAGATGCTTTGTTTATTGCATTGATGTCTCCATTAATTGCATCAACGTTCGCAACACTTCGACAATAATATTGCCAATTCAACAAAAGTAAAACTCAATATCTCCTAGTTGAAACAGCAATTCAGAAAGTTAGAACTTCAGAATAAAAGCTTCAGAATTTCAATTATAAGCAATTAGCCAAAATTTATCTAACCAAACTAGTCAAGATCTAGAACTTCTCAACGATCGCAGATCGCGGTCTAACTCAATCTAACTCCCTAAGCTCCATCAAGCTCCTAAGCTCCCTTATACATCAATGTGGAAAGGAACTAATGTTCAACCAGTCCTGAAAAAGGGCAACAAACTGACCCATTATCCCATCGCTCTAACCTCGAAACTTGCTAAAGTTATGGAAAAAATCATCAATTATAAACTAAAGTCATATCTCGAAAACAACAATCTTCTACACGACCGCCAATATGAATTTCGTAAAACACGGTCTACTAGTAACATCATGTCAGTCTTCACGGAGAAATGGGGTAAAGCAATTCATGACTTTGGTGACTCTCATATCATTCCCCTTGACATATCCAAGGCGTTTGACAGAGTTTGGCATCGAGCTCTTAACAATAAATTAATTTCATTAGGGTCTGTAAGACCTTGATCTGTTGGTTAGAAGATTTTTTATCCCAAAAATTTATCAGAGTAGTGCTGGATAATGACATGTCGGCTAAATTCCCAATTTAAGCCAGTTTTCTTCAGGTTATTTTTTTAAAAACAGCCATCTAGTCTAACTTCTAATTGCCATCGTAGAAAAAAGGTTGAATCCTTGGATGTAGATCTTGAATTAATCCTGGGCTGGGGTGAACAAAATCTTGTGATATTTAATTCTATGAAGACAAAGTCGTGCGTTTTGGCCAATAAATCCTCACTGTATCGCGGCAATGCAACGTTTTCCAGACAACCATTATTAAAATCACCCACACTATTGGGCAATATTATCAATCACAAACTGACATAGCATGTTCATATTCCTTGCGTGGCAAAATTGGGATCCCAACGACATGGCTTCCTACATCACTAAAAGCTTTTTTTATCCATCACGAAAATTACTACGATCTATAAAGCTTATATACGACTGATCCTCGAATTCAACTTCCATTTGTATAAGGCTGCAGTACCAGAAACCTCTTTAGATTTTGTCAACAGAGTTCACAGGCGTGCATTGATGCTGATTCATGACCCAATTCATGACATCAGGTATGGATTCGCTGCATCATAGAAGAGTGGTTGGAGCTCTTAGACTATTTTACAGATATTACTACGGTAAATGCTCTAAGGAAATTAATAACTTAATACCTAAATTACCTAGGTCTTCACGAGCCATACATTATGGATGAACGAACTTCGACAGAGATTAAACCAATTTTACCTGAACTAGCAAACTTCTCGCCTTTCACTAGAGCTACTACTGTGGTCTATCCTTTTACGGTTCAAATAAAAAGGTGTAGAACTGTTGCTTATCAGCGTGATTTTTGCAACAGAGTCTCTCATCTTTGGAAAGCCTTACCTGGGTTTTGGGTGGGTTTTCCCCGATAACTTTAATCCTCAAAACTTTAAAATTAGCATTCATAAATTTCTTTAGGAAACTTAATTTATTCAAACTAAACCCTACTCCCTAGTTGACATGGTATCTTCGGATATTCAGAGACGTTAATTTATAATGTATTATAATTAACACTATGCATGCTTAACTTAGAATAAAAAAAAAATGAAGTGCGTAATCTTTACACGCTGTTGAAGTAAAACTTCTTTGGCCACTGCAGCAGGTATTAGTAAAAATATTAAATATAAAATAGAATAGATATGTCATATTGAAATTTAGAGTTTCTTTCTAATATTCTGGATAATATAATTTATAACAATGTGTAATAAAAAGCCATATTTACATGTTTTACAAAGTCTTACAACGCATTACAAATTAAATTTCACGATGAATACCTGTCCACTTAATTTAACAATTGATGCATTTTTCAATAAATTTAGCAAATTTGTCATAAACCTCTAATTTCATATTTCAATTAAGCTAATAATTGAATTGACTTTGTAATACATTATGTAAATATTGCTTTTTATTACACAGTAAATTATATTATCAAGAAATGCAACTCTAAATTGCTATATGACATATTTATTTTGTATTTCATATTTTTATTAATACCTGCCACAGTAGCCAAAGAAATTTATTTCAACCGCGTTCAAAGATTACACGCACTCATACAAAACAAATTTAATCAACACAAATATTTTTTTCCCGCCCGGGAAAGCCCGGGATGCAAACTCAAAACACCATGACCACCATGACCACCGTGACACCACCATGACCATCATGACCACCGTGAACACTATGACCATTACCACCATGACTACCATGACCACCTTGATCACCATGACCAACATGACCACCATGACCAACATGACCATCATGACCACCGTGAACACCATGACCATCATAACCACCGTGAACACCATGACCACCATGACCACCGTGACCACCATGACCACCGTGTTCACCATAACCAACATGACCACTATGACTACCATGACCACCATGACCACCATGACCCCCATGATCACCGTGACCACCATAACCGCCATGGCCACTATGACCACCATGACCACCATGACCACCGTGAAAACTATGACCACCATGACCACCATTACCACCTTAACCACTATGACTACCATGACCACCATGACTACCATGACCACCATGACCCCCATGACCACCTTGACCACCATGACCACCATGACCCCCATGACCAACATGACCATCATGACTACCGTGAACACCATGACCACCATGACCACCATGACCACCATGACCACCATAACCACCATGACCACTATGACCACCATGACCACCATGACCACCATGACCACCATGACTACCATGACCACAATGAACACCATGACCACTATGACCACCGTCACCACCGTGACCAACATGACCACCATGACCACCGTGAACACCGTGATCACCATTATCACTATGACCACCATGACCACTATTACCACCATGACTACCATGACCGCCATGGCCACTATGACCACAATGACCACCACGACCACACCATGACCACCATCTGGTATTGGTATTTTTTCAATACATAGAAAATCGTAATTGATAAGAGCAAATGGTTTAACTTGAAATATTACTGTTCTGAGGCCTAAACAAACTAGCAGGATCACGCACTCTTCTGAACCTACGTTATGAGGCAGTGAGCGTATTTAACTCTCAATAGGGTATCTGACCTACGATTTATGGTATCTTAACATCAAAGCGTTTGTAGATCGATTATATTCAGATTACAATCCGAAAAGTGCTAGGCATTTACTTCAGCTTACAATTCAGAACACATTAAAAACCGGGTTTAAAATATTCTATATGCTGCAGTCATTTTGCGTTCAAATAAGTATGGTGTATAGAATTATCTCCATTACTCATGTCGGTGAAGGATTTATGCAAGATATGGACCCTCCAGCAATCTGAGATAGCTTTTTCTATATCTATGACTGTACACTGTAAAAGAAAATCGAATAAAACGATTTCCACCTAAAAGAAAACTCAAAAATAGAAACATATGTTTCCAAAATATTTCGTAAAACAAATTTCTCACATAAAATAAATAATTAATTTTCTTCTGATTGTAGTATTTTCTCTGTTGGTTCACTATAAATCAACTTTCCTTTCTATAAAATTTTTATCTTATTAAATCCATGAATTCATCAAAATAAATAAGACAAATAATAAAATGAAATTAACAACAAAAAATTTATACGAAAAAAATAAATTAACTCTTTTCTACTTTTAACAGTATTAATTTTTCAGTCAGAATTTGTGTGTTCTAGAAACAACATTAAAATTTAAAATAAGATTGAAAATTTAAATTTAATTATAATTAATAAAATTTGTCCTTGTTTATGTTTATTTATTTATAAAAATAAATTATCTCACCAATTAATTAGTATTTTAATTTGTGATAAAATTTTAATTTTTTTTTATTTGAAAAGTTAAAGTAACAAAAAAAAATAACAATAGTGATACAAAAACAAACAAATTTTCATGTGTTTTTCAAAATAGAATTTTCTTCTGATATATATTTTTTTTTCTAAAGTTTGAATATGAAAATCTAAAAATAAAAAAAATAGAAAATAAAAAATTAAGAAAAATAAAATAAATAAAGGAATAATAAATAGTGTGTGTTCGTGGAAAATTTTTATTATTAATATAGTTTTAATATTATTATTTATATGTGTTTGAAAATATAAGGATTTTCCTTACCAGAAAAATTTTCATTTTTCTTTTAATTGAAAATAATTTTTTTATGTCAATGTTGTTGGAGAGTTTATGTCATATTGTAATTTGTAATATGTGCCATGATTAGGTGATACGTGATGAATAAATTAAAATCGGATCGTTGAAAATATATTCGTATTTACTGTTTTTTTTGAGTATTTAATAGGTAGGTGGTTTTGTTTCGTTTACGTTATACGATGAATGGTAAATCTTTTAACCGGTTGATTAAAGCGGTTATTAATGTGATTATATTAAGAAGATTTACTTAGGATAGCTTTTAAAGGTTGAACATATTTTTTATATATGGCGGAGTATTTATGACAATGGTATAAAAGTAGGGATAAACAAACAGTATTACTACCCGCTAAACATTCGTAAACGATTCACCATGTATAGCGGGTATATTTAAATTAAAAGAATTTTATACAGTTTTGTGCTTATCATGGCCCTTTAGTTAGCATTTAACATGCCTTCATATTTTATTGTTGATTATTACAGAAAATATTGTCAGGTTCATTACTTAAATTCCATACGTTCTAGCACTATATTACTTCTGTTTTAGCATATGATATATATATATATGATATCTTGGGTGGACTTAGTCTATGACACTAGAGTTTTGTTTATTTGACGATGTCTAGCTACCACATTCGTGTAAAAGCTCTAGTTGCTTGTCGTTGAAGCCACTTTTTATTATTCGATATTGAGATATCCACAACTGTCTCGTAACTGTTTTAATTTTAACAGTTTGATCAAGTTTTTACTTTAAATTCATTTGCAGATAATTTAATCAATTATTTCTATATATACAGTCCAGTCAATGAACATAAAATATGGCAAAATTGTATATTTCTTACAAACAACACCGATTTTAACAAAAATTTGGATTTAAGCTCATCGTCCCCCCTAATTCAAAGTTGATCAAGTGCCGGTGGGTGCTTTTTATTTTTTAGGGGTCAAAACAACCCCTGATCGAAAATAATTTTAGAATTGTAGATTAAAGCTGAGTGAAGGTTGATTGTCATTACGGGACATAATATATGATTTATTAAACATTTTTGACCCCTAAAAGTCACCTCCTCACTGAAAAAAATAATTTGGTATATTCTACAAAATTGATTCAAGCAAATTAATTTTGTAGCATTAACTAAAACTTAGTACAATTGACCATACGATTTGAGCGTTTGACAAAGTATTGTCAAACTTTAAAACCGTATGGTCGATTGTACTAAGTTTAGTTGATGCTACAAAATTAATTTGTTTGAATTCGTTTTGTGGAATATACCAAATTATTTTTTTCAGTCAGAGTAAATAAGCTTTCCGGTGTAATGTAACATAATTATTGTAAATCATAAATTTATAATTTTGTATAAAGTCCAAATCAGTATAATCATTAAAAAATAATGTTGGAAATGTTATTATTATTCAGCAATTTGGAATAATTTAATAATATAGTTACAATAAATGAAGATTTACTGTTTTAATTTTGGGATCATTTATTTATATGTTTCAACCCTTATAAAAAACCAACCCAAAATATAAAAATTATAGCTACATTTTTTTTTACTTCAAAATATAATACTTCTATTATCTTTTAATTACTGAAAATGAGATATATTTTCTAACAATTCTTAAATAACAACCCCTACGCGGGGTGGAAAGTGGTTTTTCACCATTTTCACCGAAACAAGACCTTCTATCGAAAAAAGTTTAAAGTAAAAGTTGTAGGTTTCCCTAAAAGTTTCCCACAAACATTTTTTTCACATAATTTAGTGGAAACTTGCCTTATTATGTCCCTAATACGCTGTAATAAATATTTTGTTTCAAAAATTACAGCGTATTAGGTACATAATAAGGTAAGTTTCCAGCAAATTATATGAAAAAAAAAAAATTTTTGTGGGAGATAAAAATTAAAAACGAAAAATCATTTTTTTCTCGGTTTTTCTATTTTTCACAGCAAATTTTGGTTTATAAGAAAAAATGGCTTTTTCAAACGTTATAGACCTTTTTATTACCTACAACTTTTATTTAAAAACTTTTTTCGACAAAAGGTCTAGTTTTGCTGAAAATCGTAAAAAACCATTTTCCATCCCAAAAGGTTCGCCCCATTTTAGCCTTTGTAGCTCGGATCAACTTTAATTTAATTTTACCATTTGCGCAATATTTTCTTCCTTATCCAACAGTTTTCATGCTGTTACTACTTTTTACCATTTTTTGGCTTTTAAAAGGCATCTGCACTGGTCTAAAATATGTATCAAACAGCGCCGGCGCTAGCGATTTTGGCGCCTGGTGCAGTTTTCAAAAATGCCGCCCTAAAAAAATCTATTTGTCGTAAATAATCCGTTTTGACATCACCCAAAAGGAAGGATATGCAGTGCATTTTTTTAACGAGGTATGCCACGTAGGTATAGTCCTCAAAAATAAACATTAAAAAAATAAATAAAAGATTAAATATTGTTATCGTTCTAATCCAGCGTACGAATTTCAATAACAAAAAATTAATATTAAAAATATATTTAAAAAATAAACAAAGATTTAATATTGCTATCGTACTTACTAATATAGCGTACGAATTTCAATAACAAAAAATTAAAAAAAATTGGCTAAATAGCACTAAAATTCAAGCGTGTATTTTTAAATTGTAAAATATATTAGTTAATTAAATTTTATTTTATTTTACGCGCTTTGATTCTTGCAAAGTCGTCTATCAAATCACTATAATCCAAGTTGCTCAGAAATTTACTTTCTATAGATATTCTAGCTAAATCTACCAGTCTTTCTTGTCCTATTGTACTACGTAAATAATTTTTAATAATTTTTAATTTAGAAAAGCTACGTTCACCGGAAGCTACTGTGACTGGTATTGTCAATAAAATTCTAAGAACTACAACTAGATTTGGTAATATCTGGTCGAATTTCTTTCCAAATAAAAAATCTAATGATTCTATAGGGCTTAAAGTTCCTGAAATTATACTTTGGAATGTTTTAATTTCGTCCCATAAATCTAAACCTACTATATCAGAAAGTTAAATGCTTTTCTAGGGAAAGACAATTATTTAAATGATCAGAAGCATTTAATGAAGTCACAGAAATATTATGCAAAAATTTGAAAATATTATTGTGTTCCGAAATTTGATCAAACCGTTCGCTAACAGATTGAATCGCCTGATCAAGGATTTGAAAATAAAATTTAACTTCAAATTTTTGTTCAGGATTTGATATAATTTCGTCTCTACCTTCGTACGAAAAAAGTTGAGGTTTTCGACTAGGGCGCCTTGGAGCATCCGGGAAATTTGGTGGAACATCTAATTTTAAAGCTATTTCTTTAGCTTGCAAGATAAACCCCAGAAATTTTTCCTCATTTCGTAAGTTCGTCAAAAACTCTTTTGTGCCCTCTAACAAATGTACTGCCGTCGTTAAACAAATAGCAGGACTTTGTAAATATCTGCTAAATATATTCATTTTATCAAGAATATTATATCAAATAATTATTGAACAAATAAATTCAATATGAATAATTTTGAGAGATAAACTATTCGTGTTATTTCTTGTTATTCCGTCCTTATCCTTGTCACTTCTTATTTGAACTAAAGCGTCATAAATATTACCTAAACTACACATTAAGGGTTTTAAAGCTTCTATGCGGCTTTCCCATCTTGTCGTACAGAGTAGCTTGAGAGTTAATGTTTTCACATTCTGTTTCAAAATGTCCCATCTTGAAACAGAACTAGAAAAAAAAACATATAAACATTGGACAGTATCAAAAAAATTTACAGCTTGAAGTGAACATTGAACTGAATTTAGAAGGACTAGGTTAGCTGAATGTGATGCGCATGGCACAAAAAATGCTCGGGGTTCTATTTGTTTAATTTGAGCTTGCATTCCAATGTTTTTTCCCTTCATATTTGAGCCATTATCATAGCCTTGCCTTCTGCAATCACTAATTGAAAATTTTAGAGAAGTTAGTCGGTCTAAAACTAAATTCGTTAAGCCCATACCCGTCGTATCTGTAGCTTTTAAAAACCCATAAAAAGCTCCTTAATTTCATGTTTGTTTTGATTTCTATGAACAACTCTAACAATAAGTGATAATTGTTCATTGCGGCTCTGATCTGGAGTACAATCAATAATTATCGAAAAATATTTTGCACCTTTTATCATATCATCGATTTTATTTTGAATAACTTTAGACACGATTGAAATTAGTTCATTCTGAATGCTTTTATACAAATATTTGTTTTGCGTCTCAATATTAATTATCCGTCGTAGGTGTTCTAAAAGAACATTGTAAAATTCGGCAATTGCTTCTACTAATTTGAGAAAATTACCATTATTTTTGTCGTATAACCTGTCTGACCCAGCCGTGAATGCCAAAGATTGCATTGAAAAAAATTTAAAAAAAAAAATTTAAGAATTTTTACACAGTGAAAAAAATATTTTTGGTAATAAATTTCGGTAATTAAAATATTTATTTTATTATTTTAAATTTATTTTTATTAATTGGGTTTTGGCGCCCTCCAATTTTAGCGCCCCGTCAAACTGTTCGTACTGCTCCAAGGAAGCGCCGGCCCTGGTATCAAATATCGAAAAATTTAGAAACATAATATTTGAATTTTAATTATTTATCATATCTTATATATATAAAAATCACGTGTCACGATGTTTGTCCGCGATAAACTCCCCAAAAACGTAACTAATCTTGATGAAATTTTGCACACTTTACACTGCTGAATGGCACAACTTGAGAGATAGGATAGTTTTTATCTCGATTAAATGCGCCTTAATATTTTTTAATTGCTAATTTAATGTTAAATGTGGTTGGCTCATAAGCAAACCTTCAGATGGCGGCTTAAATTTACTGTCAAAACTGCTTTGGGGGGGGGGGGGGGGGGTATAAGAGAATAAATTTAAAAAAAATTTTATGGGATTTCATACAAAACACAACTTGAATAATTTTAAAAATTATCTATGAAATTTCTCACTATAATTAAATAATTTAAATTAGTTTATGAGCTATTATTGACTATATATTAAACATAATATATAAATATTTTATTTTATTCTGTCCGTAAAACAAATACGAAAATAGGATAAATTTTTCACACAACTTTATATGGGAAATTTTGGCAATTTTTATGTCTTTTTTAAGCGTGTTAAGAATAATATTTTATATATTACGCTTAACTACGCTTAATATATACTCGATAGGATAGTTTTTATCTCGATTAAAGCCGTTAATATCACCCGTTGAGGGCTTATATAGACAAGAGTGATTTTTCTGTTCCGGTGTTTGCCGCAATGGCGCTGCAAAAGGGGAAAAGAAAATAAATTCAATAAAATTTATATGGGATTTCATACAAAACACAACTTGAATAATTTTAAAAATTATTTATGAAATTTCTCATTTTACTACAATTAAATAATTTAAATTATGAACTATATATTAAGCATAATACATTAAATATTTTCTTTTCGGACAAAAGTAAAACAAATACTAAAATAGGTTAAATTTTTCATTCAACTTTGTATGGGAAATTTTGTCAATTTTTATGTTTCTTTCTTGAGCGACTTAGGAATAATATTTTATATATTGCGCTTAATTACGCTTAAATATATACTCGATAGGATAGTTTTTATCTCGATTTGACCGGAGTTTGCCTCAATGGGGAAAAAGAAAATAAATTCAATAAAATTTATATGGGATTTCATACAAAACACAACTTGAATAATTTTAAAAATTATCTCTGAAATTTCTCATTTTGCTACAATTAAATAATTGAAATTTCTTTATGAACTATTACTGACTATATATTAAGCATAAAATATAAAATATTTTATTTTCTTCTGTCCGTAAAACAAATACTAAAATAGGTTAAATTTTTCATACAACTTTGTATGGGAAATTATGGTAATTTTCATGCTTCTTTTTTGAGCGACTTAAGAATAATATTTGACATATTATGCTTAATATTGTGACGATTATGGAAGTCGATAGAACACAACAACAATAGAAAATCTTCAAGAAAATTCTCGTTAGAAAATTATCTTCGAGAAAATTCTTCTAAAAGAAATTTTTAAAAATCAATAAAACCAAATCAACGTAACCAAAGTAAACATTTAATAGGAAGTATTTGTTTTATCGAATAAGGATTGGTTAACGAAATAAAAATTGGTAAATAAAACAATTGAAAAGAATAGATTTCACACCTAGGTGTCAATATTTGAAGATCGTCTTATTGTTGAAATAAAGGAAGGAACAAAAAAAAAGGGTTTGTTCATCTAGAACATTACAGTAGTATCGAGGCTATTTCATGTAGTATATATAAGAGGTGTTGTTCGAGGATAAATTATTATAAAATTGTTAGCGATACAAAAAGCATAAAAATATTAGCAGTGATATAGGCGAGTTAAAATTAACAGTGTTATAAGTAGAAAGTTATTGTAAGTGATATTGTGAACAAGTATAAAGGAATTATAAGTGGTGAAATATTGTTAGTACAAGAACTAAAAGGAGAATAGTAATAGGAGAAATATTTTTACTGTAAAATCTTGAACGAATAAAATTATAACGTTTAGAAAATCCATTGTGTTTTAAATTTCCTGATTTAGTGATCGAACTAAATAATTGTAACTCGGCTAAGAAACGTTACAATATATATAATCAATAATACTTCATAAGCAAATTAAAATTGTTTATTTGTGGTCAAATGAGAAATTTCATAGATGACTTAAAATTATTCAAGTTGTATGAAATTCCATATAAAATTTTTGTGATTTTATTGCGGCGAACACATCCGATAATTTCATATGTAGCACGTGCAATGTGGATAATTTTGCATTTTTCTAAAGTTTCTTTGTGCTACACATCATTCTTCGAATTTTTCTTCATGTTACACGTTGCGTGTATTCTAGATTAGTTTGAATGTTACGGTCGCTGCAACATAACCCAGTATCTGGAACACAGATGGTTTTCGAACAAATATGAGCACAAGAGCAGGAGTATATGTTCACAGAATAAAACAATTAGTTGTCTTAGGCACCATAACAACAATATAAACGGAAAAGATACCACTTTATTGAAATATATATTATCTATGACAGCCAAGCAACACTTTTGCCATTAAAATTTACCTGTTTTGATTCAAAACTGGCATGCTATCAAAATCATTAAAAAATTTCCTGCAATAATAGTGTCACACATATGTGAGCACCGGGCTATACAGGGATACAAGGAAATTCTATTGCTAACACTTAAGCAAAACCAGTTGTACAAGTTGTAAGTAATAAAAAGTTTATTGAACCGGAACCATGCTTGGAAATGGCCTAGAGTTAGCTCAAAAGCACAATCAAAATATGAGAATAGCAACATAACGTTGAATTATGGTAAAGCCGAGAGAGCTAGTACACTTTAGAGAAGTTCTAGGTAACCTCTCTCTTTCACTCTTAAGATCAATCGACTTAAACAGAGAGTCTCTAAGGATTTTGACGTGGTGCGATACTGGAAATGATCCTATAGACACCAGCTTCTTAAAAAATTAGAAATTTTTGTTGCAGACAGATTCTGTCACTCATACGCGGTGACGATAGAACATTATCTGCAACTGTCCTGAACTCTCTTGGCACAGATACAACTAATTCGTAGAATACTAACACTTGGTAGTGGACCACAAGACATAACGCCATCGATGACGACAGACCACGAAAACAAGAGTAAGCATATTAGACCTTTCGGTTGCAGTTTCACTTGAAATGATTGTGTCAACTGTTCAACACATAACTTCCGATTTCCAACTTCGTTTATTTTTCTCGCGTCAATTTGAGATTTGGGGTTTCATATGTCACATCAACCCCTTCGTCACAAATTGTGGGGATGTAGCACATCATAAGGAAACCTCAATCCGGGTTAAGAATTGAAATTGTGGTATATTTGAAGTAGAATGGTGCACTGACCTTGAGCCAATTGGCAACGTGTGATCGTATATTATTCTTGTTTGAACGATAAAGAAGACAAAAACCAAACAAAAAATCAGGATAAGAAGGAAGTGCTTTACTAGATAGAATACCTAGATAACTTTTTTTTAGATACGTCATTTGTATGATCTTGGTACACATAAAAATGAAAGATCTTTTTCAAAATATAATAATATTTAAGAAGTTATGAAAGAACAGATAAACATACATACATGCATACCGGGTAATATCAAAACCCTCCTTTTTGCTTCGCCACAGTCGGGTAATTAAATTCGTTTTGAAAATTTTTAAAAAAGCCTTAATTTTGACTATAATTATTTTGGATTATATTAATTAAAAAATAATAAATTGACAAGAAATAGATTTTCAATTGATTATAACTTTTATCCTTTTGGCATCTATAAATGGTTTATTTTTGTTTTTTACAACCGTAATTGGGTGCGTTATTAGTCTTAATAGAATAAAATAAACCGCTGTTAATTTTATTCAACATCCTGCGCGAATGTTGTGGAATACAATAAAACAATTTATTCGACTGTATTGAACTCCGAAATAATTTTTTTTGATTGTATTTTATAAATAATTCGAGTATTTTATAAAAAAATCAAAAAAACATTTTCGCTCTGATTATATAAAAAAATCGGTCAAGCGCGAATTAAACAAACGATTCATTCAAACAAACGATTACAACTTCAACCATGAAGAAGATTATCAATTGGCAATTGTCATCCCGAATAATGTTTTTATTTACAAAACAGGGGGGGGGGGGGGTGTGAAATAGATAAGCTCCTCGTGCTGCACCCTGGGTTACGCAAATAGTCTATTTCTATTTCAACTTGGTAGCCAAACATTTCATTTTGAACTTTTGGCTGTGATACAAAAAAAAATGCATATGAACCAAAATCAAAATCACAATAACAACGGTACTTTTCAGCACCATAAGACAAAAAATATTGGACCTTCAGTCCGTATTTTGCAATTGAACATTGAAGGCATAAGCAGGTCAAAAACTAAAGATTTACAAAGATTATTAAAAGATTACGACATCGACGTTATAATTCTGCAAGAAACGCATGCAGAAGATGAAGCGCAACTTACCTCTAGCGGAAACATTGTTGGTTACAAATTAATTAGTGCTATTTACCATCAATCATATGGATCTGCCACGTATGTTAAGTCAGAAATCCTGAACTGCACGCACGTACTTACACAGACGGACAACGATATACATCTTATTGTTGTTGATATATCGGACACGAAAATTGTAAACATATACAAGCCTCCAAATATAGGATGGCCAGCTGCTACTCTACCATTATTTCATCACCCAGCAATATATGTTGGTGACTTCAATAGCCATCACACTCAGTGGTCCTACTCAAATAATAATCCCAATGGCGTGCAACTGACCGACTGGGCGGATGATAACAACATGTTCCTGGTATATGATGCGAAAGACTTGAAAACCTTTAGATCTGCAAGATGGCGAAGCGATTACAACCTCTGTTTTTCCACAAAAAACAAACAACGTAACCCTATTCCAATATCTAGGGCAGTCTTACAAGGTTTTCCACGCTCTCAACATCGTCCAGTAATTCTTGAGGTAGTAATCCAAGTTCCACTCGTTAACTCTGCTCCTCAACCTAGATGGAATTTTAACAAAGCTGACTGGGCTAAATATAGGTTGAAGTTGGATGCAGTGATTCGCTGGATCCAACCCATTCATAAAAATTACGATAGATTTGTTGGAGCCATCATCTCAACTGCAAAGAAATGCATCCCAAGAGGCTTTCGTGAAGAATATATTCCTGGCTGGAGTAAAGAGAGCGATATATTATATGAGGAGTACCTTAGTAGTGGTGAGGCAGACGTGGCTGATGACTTAATATACTCACTGGACGCCGCGAGACAACAAAAATGGATTAACGCTGTTGAAAACATTGATTTTTCCCATTCAAGCAAGGAAGCATGGAGTCTCCTTCGAAAACTGGGTGGCTTAAACTCAATTAGTCGTGCTAACAATGAAATAAATCCAGAGGACATCGCAAATCACTTAGTAAATATGTCTCGTTCTTCTATTAATCGCCTTCATAAGAGAACAATTAAACGCAAATTAAGAGAAATGAAGTGCAATTGCTCGTCTCCATCGAAGTATGCAAACTCTTTTAGTAGCGCAGAACTAGAATCAGCTCTGTCCCAAACAAAAAACGGAAAAACAGCTGGCTACGATGGCATTTTTCCAGAATTTCTTAAAAATGCTGGAAAAAATGTAAAACAGTGGCTAACTAAATTTTTCTCGAATGTCCTAGAAACCGGCAATCTACCAAAACATTTTAAGACTACGAAAGTGATAGCGATACTTAAGCCAGCTAAACCATCCAATGAACCAGGAAGCTATCGCCTGATTGCCCTTTTGAGCACCTGCTATAAATTGCTAGAACGGCTCATATACAATCGTATCGCACCGATATTGAATGACCAGATCCCGGTCGAACAGCCTGGTTTTCGTCCCAATCGCAGTTGCACTGACCAACTGCTCGCTCTAATATCCTATATCAAAGCTGGGTATCAAAAACAACTAAAAACAGGCGCAGTATTCATCGATCTTTCTGCTGCATATGACACGGTCTGGCGAATTGGGATTACATATAAGCTGTTCAATGCAATACCTTGTAGCACCATCTCGCGTTTAATGAACAACATGCTGAGTAATCGTGTATTCAAAGTTCATCTAAATAATTCCTGTAGTAGGTCTAAAATGCTTAACAATGGTTTGCCACAGGGTTCCGTCCTGGCGCCATTACTTTTTAATCTGTACATTCATGATATTCCTGACACAACATCAAAGAAATTTGGTTACGCTGATGATTGGACCCTGGCCACTCAAAACAAATACATGGGTGTTTTGGAGGATTTGCTCTCAACTGACCTAGCGATAATGAATGACTATTTTCGAACGTGGAGCTTATTTCCCAATCTAAGTAAAACCGAGAGCTCCTGTTTCCACTTAAACAACAAACTGGCAAAACACGAACTATCAGTGTTATTTAACGGCACTGTCATTAAATACAATCAACAGCCAAAGTACCTGGGAATTACTCTCGATAGAACTCTTTCTTTTAAACTCCACCTAGAAAATACGTCACAAAAACTTAAAACGAGAAACAACATATTGCACAAACTGGTAGGCTCTACATGGGGTGCTACTCCAGCTACCCTCCGAACAACTGCTCTAAGTCTGGATTATTCAGTGGCTAAGTATGGCGCATCAGTCTGGTTGAATAGCACACATACTCAAAAAGTTGACTGCCAGCTGCATGCCACGATGCGTACTATAAGTGGTACTATCAGATCCACCCCTTTACCTTGGCTCCCTGTTTTAAGCAATATCGCTCCATCTGCACTCAGACGCTCGCATGCTCTCATGCGTGAACATAAAAAGGTAACTAACAACATCACGTTACCCTTGCACGAATATTACGGTGACCACACTCGTTGTCGATTGAAGTCAAGAAAGCCTCCACATAAAACTGCCAGCAACCTGCTGGCAACTGATTTTAATATCTTGGAAGCCTGGGACACCTCCTGGCAACATTACAACACAACTGTCCTTTCTATTACTAACCCGACTTCTACCCAACCTGGTTTCGATTTGCCACGTCATACCTGGACTACATTAAATCGAATAAGAACGAATCATGGACGTTGTGCTGATTCTTTCTACAAGTGAGGCATTTCAGAGTCCCCTGAGTGTGACTGCGGCGCTCCACAACAAACTATAAAACACTTAAAAGACGCGCAATCAAATCGATTGTAAGTTCATTTAATGTGTATCCATGTTTTGTTTTAGGTAGATTTCATAGAAGAGTCTACCTATTTTTTAAGTTTAATTTTAATGTGTCACAAAAAAAACCATACGCTAAATAAAATAAAAAAAAAAAATTACAAAACAAATAATTTTATTTATTGTAAAAAGGAATATAATTATTTATTAATTTACCGTTATAATCAACAAAACAAAATTTCTGCCAAGGACCTACATATTCAGCAGGAGTTCTTTCAAAGGCCAGCCCATATTATATAATCGAATAATTTGTTTGCCCTCCTGTAGTTCTATGGCAGGACTGAAACCAATCAGCTGTAACAATTTTATAGTTCAATCAATTTTCTGATCAAGTTCTACTTGAAGACTTGATTCCATCAAACATTTTTGTAATTAGTGTTCAGTTTATTGATGACATTTTCAACATAACTATATTGGGCGATAATCGATTGGATAGCAAACTCGTGTGTTTGTAGTTGTTTATATTACCGCCAAAATCCTTGATATTCAAAGCCTGATTGTTTAACGCCATATGCAAAAGATAATGAATCTTACCATAAGCAAAAAGTCATCAATCAAGTCAATCACTTTGAATATCGAGGGTTTTGTTATGACATAAATTTTCGACCTAATCTAACATTCGATCTCGATTCGCCCGAAGCCGAATTTATCTGACGAGCCATAATTTATTCAAGACAATTTCGGATCCTTAAAATTATAAAATTTAAAACAAAGTAAACTTTAAGGGGTCCATCACGGTCAGTTTTGAATAACAATCAACCTGATTGATATTCATGACTGACTGTGTATGTATACGACTGATAATGAGTGACAGTCAAATTTTATGACTGATGAAGTTTTAAACATGTTTGCATTTTTATCATCAGTCAAGATTGACATGAATGATTGATCGTTTATGGGCCCCTTTATTAAATGATTAAATTTTATGTGCCAAGTGCCATTATACCGCCTCACATTTGACAACACATTGTTGTTTATTATCGGTTATTTACCTTATTTATTTATTTAATTTAATTTAATTTAATTTAATTTTTTACTGAATTATACCATTTGGTGCAACGTATTTATTCTCTTTTAACGTTATTTTACGTGAACAGTCCTTCACAAAAGTACAATTTTAATAATGAATCAAAAACGGTGACATCGAAAATAACAAGAAAACTGTGTTAGACTAGAAAAAATGACACGCTACTCGTCAAGGTCAAAAATATTTTTTTTGAAATTTCTACTCTTAACATCTAGGCAAAGAACATTTGAACTGATGAGCCGACCACTGTAGTTTTCATTCAATCTTTACAACATTTCCTATAACCGTGAATTTCTTCAATTTGTTTCTTTTGTAATATTCGAAGTTAAGGGGGGAAGGGCAACAAAAAAATATTTTCACATTTTTGAAAATAGCACAAAACTGTGCTTTCGAAAATAACAAAAAATATGGCTTTGGACTAGGAAAAATCACCTTTCATATGACACCCCATTCGAAAACTCTTTAGGCGTGTTGTGCGATTTTGTATGGGGAAAAATTTATATATTGGAGTTATCGTCACGCAAAATAAATATAAAATAAATATTAAAAGAGAGTGTGATAAATTGTAATCATTTGTAATTTTCTTTTTTCTTATTCTCATTTTCTTGATTTATAATTTTTTTTCTTTTTTAATGAATTTGATTTTTTTTCGGTTCTTAGCAGTGTGTAAGTGTGGTAAAGCAAGTAAAGATTTTGTTATATTTAGACGAAAACATAGCTATTTCACAGTTTTAAGTTTTCACTTCTGTCGGCAACCCCCAACCCTCAACCGAAGTCGATTCTTTAAAAAAAAATTTTCTTTTACTATCTCCTCTTCTTCTACTATGACCATAAAATATAGATAAAAACAAATAATTGCAATTTTTTGTTTTCAGTAGACGTGGACTGATACAGTTATATGTGTAGAAAATTTCAAGTTGATAGCATTAATCGTTTGTGAGAAAATCGATTATGAACAACTTCGGCAGGACACCGAAGTTACTAGGGTTCCGTTTTTACTTTTTAAAGTACGTAGTCTAAAAACAATAAATTCAAACTAATGCGCATGTCCCTCTTTCAAATATTGAAAAAGGCAAACACTAGTATGTTTAAAATGAATTAAATTTCCATTGTGAAAAATAGTTAGTTTTTTTATTATTGTTTTTGGGCTTCTCAATTCTAGTTTGTATAAAATTTGGTGTCTTTCATTGTAGGTCATTTCATTTTCCAAATACCAAACAATTAAATAGTTATCTAATTTAAATAAAATTTATTTGATTTTTTGGAATTAATGGTACAAAAAAGTAAAATAAAATTCATTGTTTTTTATTTTTTATTCGTTTTACTGGTTTTATCAATGAACTTTAAAATAATTCAATTTATATTAGTACGTGTTACACTGTCTGAAGGATAAAACTTTGTATTGGGTGCGTGTTTAATGAATTTATAAATTTCCCGTAAATTTTTGCTTGAAAAATAAAATATATCATTAAACACTGACCCACTTGCGTCGTTTGATTGAATTAAAAATAAAAAACATATATAAAGAGCAAACATTTTGCAGGAACAAAACTAAAATGGGGTTGCCAATGATACAGTTAATGGTATATTCTTCGAACATGTGACCCATGTCTTTCCCAATGATTAAAGTCCATTTATAGCGTTATATGAAGGCTAATTTTTTTTAAGCAAGCAATAGTGCAGCATTATCAAGAAATGATTCATAATGAGAGTGAATAGAGTTCATCTGCCAGTACTCCAAAGATGCCACCTTGGCTAAGTGATATCTTACTGCTATTACCAGTGGTATGTGCAGGGATTGAAATACGCGATGTTGTTATACTGGTAGATCAAATTTTTTTACAAAAGTACAAAAAGTGCTCTATCAATGCGTTCTTCGATTTGATATTTCGATAGATTTCACATAGTTGTTTTGATAACATAAGCCACAAAAAAGGTGTCTTAATCTGGAGTCGAGTTCGAGATCCAAGTATACCGATGTATTTTGATACGTTGATGCCGAACTCACCACCCTTCAAGCATTAGCTAGGCCTAACAACAGGACCATTTTTCACCACTAGAATCTGCTTCGGCATCTTTGGGTTCGGTCCAAAGCCAACAACAGTTAATGTTAGTGATTGTTAGATATTTTAATAGGTAAGCGCCAAACAAAAACGTGCACGGCCAATTCTGGCCGAGCTTTTTTTGGCGGAGGGGGTTTAACGTAGAAATTTTGAAATAAAATTATTGTTGATCATGGCATGTGGGGTGTCATATGAAAGGTGATTGATTTTTGTAGTGCAAAATAGTTTTTTTTTGTAATTTTCGAGAGCACAGCTTTCAAATTATTTTCAAAAATGTAAACATTTTTTTTGTCCCCCCCCCTTATTTACGAACATTACAAAAGAAAAAATTTAAAAAAATTCATGGGATTTTGCTAAATCGAAACCGAAATTTTTTTTTTGTTGTTATAATTTCAAATGTTCATTGGAGGGGGTTTAATTTAAAGTAGAAATTTTGAAAAAAAGTTATTTTTGATCATGTCATGTGGGGTGTCATGTGAAAGGTGATATTTTTTGTAGTGCAAAACAGTATTTTTTGCAATTTTTGAAAGCACAGTTTTCGACGTATTTTCAAAAAAGTAAAATTTTTTTGTCCCCTATCTACTTACAAAAGAACAAATTTTAAAAAATTCACGGGTGAAGGGATTTTGCTAAATCGATACTAAATTTTTTTTTACTAGTTATAATTTCAAATAAACGTGAAACTATACTAACAAAAACTGTTTTTTCTCAAATATTATATACACGGAACCCTCAGCGAGCGAATTATATTCGCACTTGCCTGACTTTTTTGGATTGCCTGTTCTTTGTTATAATTAGTAACATTCATTTGATTTTCTATCCAACTCTCTGTTCTCATTATTTTATTGAAGAGTCTACAAAAATTGTTCCTTTTTCTCTCTATGTTGCTTTTCTACCATAGTGCACCTATATTTAAGAGGAGCTATTAAAAATTGATTCCACTACAACCATCTACATACGTTTTACTCAACGTGTGTTGTCTTATAGTTTCTTTTAGTTTTCTAAAAGTTCTTCGTTGCCTTGTTCTAGTCCGTGTGTACAAGAGTTGAAAAAAAATTCCACAGTTTCTACATTTTCACATAGTATGAAGACCATTGTCGTCATTTACTGAAATTGTATTTATGTATTAGTATTATTTATTCCGGCTCAAGGTACCAAAATAGAATATCTTAGATGGCGCTCTTTGATCTTGAAATGAATTGATATGTTATGAACCAAAAACCTGCCAAGAATTTTTAAATCTTAGAAGAGGATTTGGGTTCTACCTGCTTATTCTTGGATAAATGAATAATTAGGTAGCTTGTTTACCTGGATTCGATCAACACTCCTCAACTTCATCACAGTTTCTTTTTAATTTTATCTTTTATAAGAAAGTGTATGCAAAAAATATGAAGTTTTCCTTGTTTTTTAATTATATTTTTTTTAGTAACGTTGGATTATCTCCAAGAAAAATAAATAAGATAATTATTTTTCTATTTCTTTTGAATGTTTTCGTTTATTTTTTGTAATATATGTGTTCACGAATGAAACTTATGTCGTTTGAATGAGTCACTTTAATTTTATTATCTGAAAATTCATTGTCACGTTTATTATAATAACCGCATATAACTTTAAAAATGTATGCGTTGAAAAGTGAAATTGAAAATGTAATAATGTTAAAAATTATCTTTAAGAACTTATGTCTTATTGCATTAACTCAAATGGGAATTTTAAGTAATTTTAGTATCAATAATTCGTAGACGTAGATTTCCGGTATATTATGATTAAATTTGCATACTGTAGGTGTGAGATATGTTATCGGTTGCGGTGAGTACTGAGTAGTGACTGGTCAAATGAACTTATAAATAAATATTAAGTTTATGTTTACAATTATTTTACGATTAAATTTGTATTACTATTCGTGGTTTTTTGTTATGTTTATTATTTCTCAAACATATTTCTGATAAATTTTCTTTAATCAGATTAATATGCGAATATTTTTGGAAATTATGAATCAAGAGCAAATTTTTGTTTTTTTTATTAAAAATTTGAAGAGAACTATGTGTAAGAAGTTTGAATGTAAAGTGATTTTTGTAGAATTGAGAATTTTGTAAAATTAATAACTTATATGTATGTATATGTTTGAAGCGACTTATTACAGCTACTTTTGTCCTTTATTTTAGACTTGAAACATACTATTATTTGTTTATTTTCTTTTGCCATTGACATCGATGTTGGATAATGGAATGTTGTGTAAAAGGAAATTTGTTTTACCTACACGATATTCTTGATTTCAGCAAGCTAGTTCGTTTAGATGAGTTCGATCATTTCGTACAAAGAGAGTTTTCTGCATTATGTCAGTATGACTGCATGAAATGAGATAGTTTAGCTGTTTTCGTACCCGACTGTCGTAAAAACAAAATAAAACAGCGATAAGAGACTTGTGGCATGGTTAAACCGGTTTCATCTTAACACTATTGGTGACGATGTTTATAGAAAACAACGAAATCGAACAACGGCAACAGTGCGATGGTATATCAACAATCAAAATTTGAAGTAAAATTTTGACTACCCACAAAACATATATCATTCTTTTAATCCGAGTTTATAAAAGGGTCAAGATGGAAACCGGGATCATTATATAATCGATTCAATGTAAATTATTCGAAATTTTTGTGTCCAACAAAGAAAAGCTTTCACACTAACGTTTTTGTTCGATATAATTAGAACTATAACACATTAGAAACGACACCAAATGACTCAAATGACACCACATTTGAAATGACCGTACTATTCGAATTCGGTTAAATATTTTTTCTATATATTTTGGCAAAACTATGTGCACATTTATATATAGGTAATGGAATGAAATAAACTAAAATGTTTTATTTCTCTCTCTCTCTCTCTCTCTGGTGTTTACATCCCATGGAGGGATTTTGCCGTCTGTGCAATCAGCTTCCAATCATCTCGTTCCATGACCAGTTGACCCCAGTTTCGACATCCTATATCACGAAGGTCTTGGATGATGTCATCACGCCAGCGTTGTCTAGGTCTTCCTCTTCGACGAACACCAGCTGGTTGTTGTTGGGACGCTTTTTTAATCATTCTATCTAATGGTGCCCTTTCTACATAACCAAACCATCTAATCCGGTTAGATTTAATGAATCCGATTACATCGCAGCCTCCAAGAAGCTGTCTGATTTCATGATTCATTCGGCTTCTATACTGATTTTCAGCAACTTTACATGGACCATAAATTGTTCGTATGACTTTCCTCTCGAATGTTGATAGAATTCTACAATCGGAGGAAGTCAGTGTCCAGCTTTCGCTTCGAAAGGTAAGCACAGGTCGGATTAATGCTTTGTAAAGTGTGAGTTTGCACGACTGCGAAAGATGTTTGGATCGCAAAAGTTTTGAGTATGCGTAGAAAACTCTGTATGCGGCTGAGACACGGGCTTTAATATCTACTTGCATGTCATTTGACGATGTTATTACAGACCCGAGGTATTTGAAGTTTTCTACACGTTCTACTTCATAGTCGCCAGTATTCAGATTGCCGGGAGGTATATTCCTGGATGTTGTTAAAAGTTTAGTCTTGCTGGTGTTAATGCATAATCCAAGTCGTTTAGCATTTCTTTCAAGCTGAGAGAGACTATCCTTAATATCGCTTGTTCTACGTCCGAGAAGCACAATATCATCTGCGTAGCCAAGAATTTGACTAGATTTGTTAAATATACAGTTTTGTGTCTCAATGCGGCTTTTTCTTATCGCGTACTCAAGCGCCAAATTAAATAGTACGGGCGCGAGTGCATCACCTTGTCGAACACCTGATGTTATATCAAAAGAGTCAGAAACTGACCCTTCGATTACTATTCTACAGTTTGATCCCGATGTTGTGAGTTTACACAGAGAAACAAGTTTCGCTGGAATACCAAGGCATATGAGTGCAGACCAGAGGTTGTCGCGGATGATGCTATCATATGCCTGCCTGAAATCAACGTAGAGCTGGTGAATGCTAATGTTGTACTCCCAACATTTTTTCCAGAATCATCCTTAAGGTAAAACATTGATTTGTGGTTGAACGGTTGGGACGAAAACCACACTGATAGTCGCCGATGATAGATTCGGCGAACGGGATGAGCCGAGCGAGTACGACATTAGCTTATATTTTATATACAGTGTTCAACAGTGCGATTCCACGATAATTCGCACACTTTAGTCGGTCACCTTTTTTATGTAGAGGAACAATGAGAGCTGTTTTCCATTCAGCAGGTAGTTCTTCTTGGTCGCAGATTGCAAGAATCAGATCATATATACGTGAGACCAGAGCTGCTCCTCCATTCTTAAATAGTTCTGCAGGCAGTTTGATGGCAGCTTCCACTTCTTCTATTGTTGGATAAGGGACAAAAATCTCCTCACTTGATGGAGCAATTGCTCTAAAAGGATGAACTCCATTCGTCCTATTCAGTAGGTCTTGAAAGTGGGATCGCCATACTTCCAGCACATCACGTTCAATCCAGCACATCACGTTCCAGCACATCACGTTTGTGCTCAATGCTTTCGCGGCACTCGTCATCAAACCATTCGTTACGTGATTTTGGTGGTCGTTTTCCGATTGTAGTTTGTGCTGCGGATATGATGGTTGATTGAAGCGTTTGCCATTCTTCTTGTATGTTTAATGGCATCTCAGATTGGATGTCATTCTCTTCTATGCTTTGCGTTACAATTTCCTGATATCTATTCGTTATCTGAGCGTTTCCAGGTGTTTAAGTGCTTCGACATTCCAGCGCACGGTCTTTTTTGCTTGCCTATTAAATGTAGATGATAATTTGCACTTATACTTAAAGATGACAAGCATATGATCGGTGTCCATATCAGCACCTCTGTATGATCGAACATCAGTTACACTTGTAGAGTGTCTCTTAGAAATCATGACGTGATCGATTTGATTTTCAGTTCTTCCATCGTTTGATTTCCACGTTACTTTGTGGATTCTCTTATGAGGAAAGAAAGTGCTAGAAATTACTAGATCATACATCATAGCCAGTTCAGCTGCGCGAAAGCCGTTATTGTTACTAGTATGATGCAAGCTGTTAGGGCCGACATGTGTTTTAAGTTCTGCACTTCTACCAATTTGCGCATTGAAGTCACCTACCACGATTTTTACATCGTGCCGCGGGATGTTATTGATGACTTCTTCGAGTTCTAGAAAGAACAGGTCTTTAATGTCATCTGCTTTGTCTTCAGTAGGTGCATGAACATTGATGATCGTTACATTAAATTTTTGCGTACGGATTCTCATTGTGCATATCCGCATACTAATTGGGCAAAAGTCGATAACATGTTGATTTACGCGACGATGTATGAGAAAGCCAACTCCAAATTCTCCTCCGTTTTCATGACCGCAATAGTAGAGAGTGTATCCCTTGGCTGTTTCGTGGATTCCACTCCCTGGCCATCTTAGTTCTTGTAACGCCACTATATCTAGTGTATAGCTATCGATTTGGTTTGTAAGTTTTAGTAGATCTTCTGGTCTTCTGAGGCTTAGCACGTTCCAGGTTCCTATTTTTAAATCGTAGTCCGGGTACAGTTTCCGAGGTCGTTTGTTGTTGTTGTTATTTATAAAACAAATGTTTTATTTGTTTTATCAAATTAAATTAAAACAAAATATGTATATGAACTGCTATTTCAACGATTCTGTATTGATATATGTATTCATAAATATTACAACTGATGACTCTTAACTGCTATTTTTCAAATATTCAGAAATAAATGTTCGTTTCGTAACTAGTTTTTTTTGTGGCTCGCGCTATTCGTTTATTTGATTATCGGTTTATACACATTGAGTATTGTTATCAAAATCTAAAAATATCATCAAAACCAGTGGTGGTATAACGGACGGTCAGCGTTACCTGTCGGTTGATTATCGTTAACGATAATAAAAACTACTAAATACATATAACTATAAACTTGTTTTAAACAAAATTTATATGTGTGTGCTATCACAAAATTCATCAGAATCAATTGTTTCGTTCAACCGATTGCCAAGGCGCAATGTTTTTCGACAGTTTTTTGCACAACACAAATTTCGTCTGATTCGAACGAAATGTACGGGGATCATTTCCGATATTTTTGCTTCTCGAGTTGTTGAAAAAATCAAAGTTGAATTGGTATCGGTTAATTTCATATCAATAGCAACTTACCCATCAAATTCCAAGGCTATTAGAATGTTTCCTGTAGTATTACAATGGTTTCTTCCCTTAAAAGGCATCAAAAACTAAACAAAACAACTTCATTCAACCAGATTTAATTATTTAAATGCATGTTGCCAATGGTTACTCAATATTAAAGTTTTCAAGTAGATTAGACTCATTGAAAAACGAACATGGCAAGTTAAAAATGCAATTATGTGGATGATTGAACGGAAATATTTTGATGTGAAAGACGTCGATAAAGTTTTTGTACAATTTGCATGCTTGGAACAATATTTAAATGAAGCATCACCACCATCTGCATCGTCTACTAAAACAAAATGGATAAATTTTTTTCGTCATTTTGCTAATCGATTGCTACCGTAAAAAGAACTGGCGACAACAAGCGAATTCGCTTTGTCAACTCTTACAAGTAATGCACCCACTAAGAAAGTATTTTCACATGCAAACGACATTTGGACGCCAAAAAAAAACAGCACTAAAAATTGAAAACGTCCGCGCTCGAGTTATGGTCAAGTTCAACTAGCAAGAAAGATGTTCTGAGTTTCAAGAATAAAAAAATCAAGAATGACAGAGATTCTTTAAAGTCCAGGGTTGTTCCTTTACGCGTAATCTAAAATAGATAACATTACATGTAATCTATGTAATGTAATCTATGTCATCTATGTAAATTTGGTGTAATCTATTAATTTTGATTTAAGAAGAAATATGTGGAAATATTGTATTATCCCTACTGAAAATTTTTCTCGATTTTTTCGCAAAAGACATGATCAATCATATTGTCAAAAACAAGATCTTGTGATCTTGAAAAAAGTTAATTTAATTGCTAAAAAAGTTTAGAATGCACATATCAATTAAATAGATTACATAATAGTTTACATTATAGATTACACGAAAATATCTCGCGTAATTTACACGTAAACTATGCGTAATCTATACATATAAAGTAATCTATTTTGTCTACGGCACAACCCTGCTTTAAACCGAATACGTCAGATGGACAAGTACCGTGTAAAGCCAGGAGATTTGTTCAATTATCCTGATACCAAGGTAGACAAAACAGTCGAAGATGGCAGTACGGGTGAGTTAAGCGACGACAAAGACGTGATTTTTAAATTTTGTTTGTTTTTTAGTAATTTTCATTAATTTTTTAGTAACTTCTAACAAAAGTAAATTAATTATTAAATTGTTCCTTTTTCTTTGCAAAGTAAAATTGCAGTTTTTGTATCCATTCATAATAATTTTTTTTTGTCCGAACTTGTTTCAAAACATAATTCGACAGCTTAGTTTAAACTTTAACCTATTGCATTATGAAAATTTTTCTATAAAAAATTATCATTATTCGATGCTTTATGATTGTATTGATCAAATTGTTTTGATTGTATTACAGTTATTTTTCAAATTACAATCACATTGCTTTTCTATTTTTTGTTCTCAAAAATCAAATTTTAAGTTAAATTCTCTTATTTTTTGGTTGAATTTAGTTGATTGTATGGAATGAGATGTAATATATGTCGGATGTCCCCTTATTTTGTACCACCATTTTGGAAAAAATGAAAAACAAAGATTGTTCTGTGTTATGCTACAGTTGAGCTACTCAGAAAGAATGCCATATCACCAATGAAAACAAGTTAGCACGCAAAAACGACTTTTCGAGCAGAAGTTGTAAATTTCATATGCTTAATGGAAAAATTTTATAACGCTAAAACCATTTTTGCGAGTGCACTTCTCACCGCGCCGTTTTGGAAAACACGAAAAAAAGGGTGTGCTGTATTGTGCTAAAGTTGTACTGGTTGTGCTACTTGAAAAAATTTGTATGACCAACGGAAGAATTTAAAAATTATTTTTAGAGTTAGCCCCGCCATTTTGCAAACAATAAAAAAGAAAGGGTGTGCTGTATTGTGCCACAGTTGTGCTGGATTTGCTACTGAGAATCGATTCCATATATCACCAATGAAAAAAACCCGGCAACCTCAAACAATTTTTCGAGCAGAAGGCTAACTTCGAGCAAATAGCTAAGCAGAAGCTAGTGCCACCATTTTGAAACAAATGAAAAACAAAGGTTTTGCTGTATTGTGCTCAAGTTGTGCTGGTTGTGCTACTCAGAAAAAAATGTCATTACACTGATATAAAAATTGTATAACGCTAACAGATGGGGGTTAATTTGCAATAAATTCAGTAATTTTTGTTCATGGTGTGCCCAGGGCCCAGAGAGGCGTTCATCGAAACAGAAAATTCGCCCCAAAATTTTGCGAAAACATTCCCGAACACATAAATGTCATCACAATATTGTAAATTCACACAATATTGTGAATTTCGTATTATGTAACACCAATTTGGTGAAAATTCAACACAATATTGTGAATCTGAGAAGAACAATATAGTTACTGTCAAAATCACAATTTTGCTTTATGTTTTGTGTGTTGACTTTTTTATACAAATTTCAACGATTGGCGTAAAAATTAATTTATAAAGCAAAATTAAGTCTTTAATAATATTAAATAATCATATTTTTATATAAATATCATTAAAACATATTTATTTATTAAATATATTTTTATTTTATTTTGCATGTTTTAAGATTAGCAACTAACTGTTGTCAAAAGTATGAATTTAGTACCAAACCAAAAATCTGTTATAATTTTGTAAAAATTTGTTCTAATTGGTCTAAGGATACACAAATATGAGTTACAGAATACCATTTTTATACAAAGTTGTTAAGCATTTTGGTGAAATTGACAATATTGTCGATTGACAAATATGTGTTCGGGAATAGGGCTCCAGAATCAGAAAAAGTCATTTTTTTTTCACAAAAATAAAATGAAAAAATTTGATTTAATTTTGTAGTGGGGTTTGTGAACTGTCTGTCTTTATAACTGAATGTTTTTGTAATTAATTGTATTTTATTAAATATTTGTTTATTACTTTTTAATTTGATACACGATTTAAACGAAACTTTTATTTAAACAATAACTATTTCACTTTAAAAAATTAATATTAAGCAAATGACGTCTTGTTTGTTGATCAATTTTGACAGTTGTATAAATGGATTTGTGTTACTCTATATTGTATCTGTATTGTATTGTAACTTGCTCTACAAAAAAATCTAGATTCAGAAAAATAATTTCAGGATCAAAAACAGAGCAATCTTTTTGTACAAAACGAATACGCAATCCAAAACAAAAGTGATCTGACAGCTGCTTTTTTTACTCTTAGATCACTTTTTTATCAAAAAGAAAACGACATAAGGTCAAAAAAATTTGCTGTCAGATCAAAAAAATTTGCTTAATAAAACGGCCTGTTTGTGTTCTTTGGCAAAAAAGATTGATTTTTTTTTATTTAGATCAAGTTTGAAAAATCTAGATTTTTTGGTAGATTATGTCAAATAAATTACAAATACATTGAAATATTATTTTTGTTTGTCAACTTTATGTAAAAAAAAATCGCCTTTTTAATTATTATTACTATTTTGTTTAAAAGTAATTTATTATTATTTAAATTACTAATTTATGCTGTTCTTTGGAATGTAAATAAATCAATCTTTTTTCAATCAAGCCAAGAATGCTACATTACCTATACATGTAGTTATAACGAAGGAAAGCAATAAATAAAGTATATGTGAAATTTTGCAACCTATATGTATATCTAAAATGCGTATTACTACTGTAGTGAATTTTAACCAAATGAAATTTATTCAAATGAAATAGGGCTCAGATCAGGACAAATAAGACATACATTAATTGGGCATACATTTATATACATCCCTTATGAGATTCGGACCTGATACGGCATTTTTTTCTGGTATTTATTACTAGGGATGAGATAGGTCTTCACAGTTCGGCCCGGATCAGGACATTCTACATGTGCTATTAGTGAAATCAATTATGATTTCTAATAGGGGCCGGATGCAATTACCCTATTAGGACTTACCCTGAATTGTCTGGATTATATTTATACATGCCTGAACAAACGGCTAGTCGGACGAGCTGCAGCCAAATTCTGTAACTGTGAAGCGGTGAAGTTATAAAAATTTCTTCGTTTCTTTTCATTGAAAAACTTATCACTTCACCGCTTCACAATTACAGAATTTGGCTGCAGGAAAAGAAAACGAAAAAAACTCTGTAGTCAAAATTATTCAAAAAAAGTGTGTAGTGAAAAATTCTGAAATACATTTTTAAAAATTCTAAGGGACTGAAGAAAAGTCCTTTCATATGATAGCCTATACTTGACTCGTCAAAAAAAGTATTTTCTTGAAGGCCTTACATTGCAGCCCTGTAAAACAAATGAAAAAAACTTCATTTTTTTTGTATCTGTCATTTTATGTGGACATGTTAGTTTTACACATCTCAAATTTCAGGTCCATAGGATGTATAGTTTTCTAGATAATCGATATAATGTGAAAACACGTTTGACATTCACCAATAATGTTCCGTATAAAGAACGGAACCCTAAAAACTTATATAAAAAATAATCAAAAAATATGGAGGGGCTGAAATCTCACAGCTCTGAGATATCAAGACTTCGGTCTGGGTTAGGGATTTTGATATAGTTTTCGGCAAAAAACTTTCACGAGGACATGGTTTTTAGTTTTGGGCAGCGATGTATATCAAACATAACTCATTGTTAAAGAACTAGTATTTTTTTATATCTGTTTAAAAGTTTATTACAAAACTAACACGAAACATCAATACGTTGCCGGAAAATTATAATCAAAATTCCAAAAATATTGTTAAATTAAATAAAATCAAACTTTTTCAGCATTCCAAAAATTAGAATAAAATCAAATATTTAAATTTTTTCTAAATTCCAATAATATTTAAAAAATTCTTAAAAATTCAAACTTTTTCCAAAATTCTAAAAATATTGCAAAAATTATTACAAAATCAAAAATACAAACCTTTAAAAAAAATAAATAAAAACCTTTCTTTTGACACACTTGACAACATTTTTTGACAAACTTATAATGCCATAATTCTCAATAATAATAATAAAATTTCATTTCAAAGAAGTAGTTGAGTTTTTTTCCAAAAAACTAGGTAAAAAACTAAATAAAAATCTTTTGACACACTTGACAACATTTTTTTGACAACTTATAATGCCATAATTCTCGATAATAATAATAAAATTTCATTTTAAAGAAACAATTTTATGTTTTTCCAAAAAATTGGGTAAAAAAATAAATAAAAATCTTTCTTTTGACACACTTGACAACATTTTTTTGACAAACTTATAATGCCATAATTCTCAATAATAATAATAAAACTTCATTTCAAACAAACAATTAATTTTATTTTTTTTTCCAAAAAATTAGGTAAAAAAATAAATAAATTTCTTTTGACACACTTGACAACATTTTTTTGACAAACTTATAATGCAATAATCTAGTTTTTGATCTCACATACCAATCCCGACCATCAAGATTTCTCCAAATTTAATGTTCCTACTCGTAATCACTTAAAATGAACGTTTTTTTAAGCCAAAAATATGAAAATTTGCTATTTTTGACACACATAATGATTTTTTTGACACACTTCCGGTACAGTTATCGAACACAGCATCCTTTCGGACCTGTCCCATGTGAATACCTATTTTTAGAAAAAAATATTTTTGAAATCCCTCCAGCCGTTTTCCCTGCAGCGTAGGTAATGACGGACGGCCGGCCGGCAGACAGACATACATTTTTTTTTTGCTTTTTTAGAATCAGTAGGTCCTAAATCGTCGAGAAATGCCAAAAAAGTGGGGGTAAGAATTTCACTTTTGGCTCATGAATGTAATACTTAGGTCTTTCAGACCGAAGTAATTAATTAAATGAAGTAGTGTGTTGTGTTGAGAGGATGGTTGGAAAGGTGGGCAGGTCTGGTTCAATCTTGTATAGTAGTTGTATAGTAGTTGTAGAATAAAACGTTTTCAGACTAGTAAACAAAACCAAAATTGAGGAAAATAAAGATATCCAAAACCGAGTCTATGTCAGGCACTAAATTGGGGTCTAGTCTTTAGAGTATTACTAGCAGGCTTCAACTTTTTAATTATGCCACTGTTCGAGAGATCTTGTTCAATGAGAGAATTTGTTTAATGTCGTCCAAAAACTAATCAATTCTTTCTTGTTCTGATCCAGTTAATGTTTCAAAGTTTCATCGAAACCGTTTCATTGTACTTGAAAGATTCCATAATCGCTACCCATCACTTCGTTCGTGGTTTCACTATACCCATTACCCACTTTAGTTCAATGTAGACAAATTTAATTTTATTTTCAAATCAACATCGCACACATCTGTGTTTATGAATCAAAGTAAAATTAATTGCAAAATAATTAAGAGAACAAAAAGAAGGAGCGTATGATTTCACTATTATAAAATTTTATTTTAAAAACTAAAAGTATAATTAGTAATTAGAAATTAAATAGAAATAAATTCATGCAATTCTCATACAAAAAGCTGTTACAATTGATTGTTTTTTGTATTGTAACTGAAGGGATTCAATTGATTATATTTGTATAGCTCCTTCAATATTTTTATCAAGAAAAATGTTGTTTAAAGATGTTTGTATTGCCAATAAAACAGACAAAAAAATAACAGGAAATAATGATTCAGAACTGAAGTGAATGATGAAATTTACGTCAAATGTTTGTTTTGCACATTTTGGGATTATATTATAATTAATATAAAGTTTGATGTAATTTGATATACGATAGTGATTAAGATTTCAGAAATATTTTAACCATAATATTTTTAAATTATGAGATGTGATCATTTTCTTTATTTTAGGAACTGTTAAGAATGATGTTATCTGAAATATAGTTCAAGTTATAAAGATCATGTTTCGGATATAGTAATGTTTTCTATGATATCTCCAGAATTTCATTCCCATGCACAATTTTTTTATAAAATTTAAACCAGAGTATTTTTTAATTCTTTTGTTTGTGGGAGTTAGTCATATGATTGAAAAAAAACACAAAAACGAATTCAAAAACTGCATGTTTTGCACGTTATGTAAAATGGTAGTATTAGGGGATTTTAACACCTCGCAGGGATTTTTTTCATATAAGCAATCAGCGTGTTTTCATCTACTTCCATCGCCAGCCAATTGACTCAAACTTTGACATTTTATAGCAAGAACTTCTTGAATTGTTTCATCACGCTATCGTACGCTGAGTTTTCTTCTTCGACGAACACCAGCTGCTAGTTTTTGGGACACTTTTTCATCATTCTATTTAAAGAGGACATTTCTACATAGCCAGACCATTCGGTTAGATTTAATGCATCAAATTACAATGCTTCTAAGGAGGTGTGTGTGATTTCATGATATATTCAGGTTTTATACTGATATTAAGCAACTTTACACGGAACGACAAATTGTTTTTATGACCTTCCCCTCGAATATTTTTGTGAATGATGAAATTCTATAACAATCTGTGGTAGACAGTGTCCACTTTTAGTGTCCACTTTCACTTTCAAATGCTACAACAGGTAGTATTAAACCTAAAACTAGCGAAAGATAGTTTGAACGCCGAAGTTATGAGTATACGTCGAAAACTCTGTATGCTGCAGTCACTTTGCAAGACTTTTCTTTCCTTATTTAGCACGTCTTTCAAGCAGTACGAGATTTGCCTTAATATTGTTATGTCTATCTCCAAGAAGCACTGCAATGAACACTGAATCTGCTAATGACTCACTTACAATAAACAGTCGGAAGAATTCGTGCCTGACAGAGTTGTAATACGACGAACTTCAGCCATGTGTGGTCGAATAGTAATATCCCCCAGTTCAGTTCAAATAATCCAATATGCACACAAAAGAGACTGTGTAAACGAAAATCAATAAGCAAAACAGAGAGGCAGAGACTCTGACGACCCCAAAACCTTGATTTTCTACATGTCCTTATTTTATAGGACAGTCTTTCTTTTGGTTTAGAGCAATCATGTCCGCCGTCCTCCTTTAATGTGAAAATTTCATTCTTTAAGAGAAATGTTATTTTTCACAAAGTATTAATACTTTGTATTAATACTATCGTAGGTTAAAAATCTAATTTCATAATTGTTCGCTCAATGCAGTGGAGAAGTTAAATATAGATGTTAGGAATGTAAATATTGGAATTAATTATTATTTTGTAAAGACAGAAATTATTCAACGAATGATATGAATTTGCGTGTATTTTTCTAATGCGATGACTAGAGTTTATTTTTTTTTGTTTTACTTAACCAAATGGTTAAGGCTTTCAGGCCCATATCACCCTATTTACTACCCAACACCACTACGTAATATCTAAGTCGGGTCTGTAATAAGTAATTCTAATCTTGAAAAATTCAGTCGTCTTGACTGTATTCTAACCGTCACCACTAAGATATGTCTAGTGTTTAAAAACAAGTGATATTCCTGACGTTTTTATTGGTTTTTGGACTGAAGCACATTTACCGTTTCCGAGTTTCATTTCGATCAATTGCATAGAATTGTTTACACCATCCCACGCTAAATAAAATTGGAAAAATGTACCCCCAATTTTGTGAAATTTATTCATTTTCTGTTCATATAATAAATAACTTTAAATAAATTTGTACAAATTGAAAATCTATTAAAATTTTTAAATGATTGTGCTTTGATTTATTTTCCTTTTTCACAGACCACAACAATGGAATAAATTTTGGATTGGGTCAAAACTGCAAAAAGTGATAAATACTACTTGATCGCTTAAGACGGAGGAAAAAGTGAAATTAAGTTCACATCACATCCCTATTTGAGAACGTAAAAGATTAAGATACCGTAAAAAGAGTTTGTACCTAAGAGTACACAGATAGAAATCTAGGTTTTATTTATGCTTTATAGGGAATACTCCATGCTTAAATTACGTTAATTCTCAACCGCGAATAAGTCAGGTGTATTATACTTCTTGAATTGTTCATAAGAATAATACTTGTTCAAAAATCACTAAGGAGCGTATTATGAATATTATTCAATGAATTAATTTTATAAATATAGGGTACGTAGCATGACTAATTAGGAATAGAAAAATAACTTTGTTGAAAAAATATTGTACACTTTATCTAATAAGTAAATATACAAAATATAACTTTAAGAAAGGATATTTTTCATAAAATACCATGCCTCTTATTTATAAAATTATGGCGCTTAGGACTAATAAATCATAGAACCAGTCATTTATATTCCTAGCATTTGATGAAGTTCCCAGGTACAGCGAAGACCTATCTGACCCATAGTTGGAAATTCCGGTTCAAAAGCCCTAATTGAGATGTGCCCGAATTCAGATGTGTGATTAGACCAATGAACTTGAACCAGGAATTCACATTAAAGACATGGCAGTTCATTAATTCTCATGGTTGAGCAAGTCGTAGGGTTTTTTTGCGTTTATGCTTTTAATTCTTCTCTCGACTTTCCCTCACAAGGACCTCCGATGCGCCGTTTAATTTAAGTTTCTCGGAATTTAATTTTGGTTTGCCGTTATCCATGTTCAGATGCTTGTCGCGGATCAATGTTAACAAATAATTTTTGAAAGAGAAGAACGTTAAAGCTCCTGAAGGTCATGTAGGATCGCAATGGAAAGTGATCTAGAGAACAAACGATATCTATATTCTATATAACGACATGCCTGTTATAATAATATTTAAACTTTTGAAATAGGTTCACAATTCACATCACCTTCGTGAGAGAAAGAGAGAGGGAGATAGAGAGAGAAAGAAAGAGAGAGCGAGAAGGAAGGAGGGAGGGAGAGAGAGAGAGAGAGAGAGAGAGAGAGAGAGAGAGAGAGAGAGAGAGAGAGAGAGAGAGAGAGAGGGAGAGAGAGAGAGAGAGAGAGAGAGAGAGAGAGAGAGAGAGAGAGAGAGAGAGAGAGAGAGAGAGAGAGAGAGAGAGAGAGAGAGAGAGAGAGAGAGAGAGAGAGAGAGAGAGAGAGAGAGAGAGAGAGAGAGAGAGAGAGAGAGAGAGAGAGAGAGAGAGAGAGAGAACGGAGTTAAGTTGCATACCAAATGATCCAACCAATTACACATATTAGACGCCCTTTGTATAGTTGATTTTGTACGTAAAGAGATTATTTTTTTATGATCAATTTAACAATAGCCATAATACCGGAAAAGAATTTGGGGAAAAACTTTTCTGCGTTTGAATATTGTTAGTGAAGTTATGCTTTTTAAGTTATTTTGTTCAAATCACTTAAATAAATTTCCTTAACCATCAAAAAGCTCAACATTCAGATTAAAATTTAATTTGAAATAATCTCAAGATTTTGTATTGTCATCACGATCTTCTTTAATTTGAATTTAATTAATTTTATTTTGATTGCCAAGATCGAATAATCGTTGTTGTTGTTGATATCTTTTTATGTCGAGTTTTCTAAAAATAAAAAATCTTACAAATGCATCATTCACTATGTTTACCGAAACTATTAATAGTTAAACAAAAAAATACAATTAACTAAAACAATAAATTATTTGTTTAGTTAAAATTAGTTTTTAATCGACAAACGATAATCGAACAGCTATTAATTTTTTTTAAGTTTTAGTTATTATACATTTCATTACTTCCAAAAAAATATTGTTAATTGATTTTAGCAATTTTATAAATTATTTATTCACTCGAACACGAAAAGTAAGAAAATATTTCTGTTTATGTTATGTGAAAAGTGAAAATTGTTTTATTTTGTAACGATAATTTGTTATTTAATGGTTTTTACGGAAAATTTGTGAATTTTAATTAGAATTGTTTTGTAAATAAAAATTGTTAAATGTTTTGTACTGTTAATGTCCTTAGAGATTGAGTATTGTGTTTCGACTTTCGACGGTAAAATCTGTAACAACTGCTACTTTTGTAGTGATTACTCGTCTGTATTTCGAAAAACAAAATGTATGTATTTATATATGAGGTTAAACAAAAACTGGCTCTCTCAAGATGTTAGATAGTGTCGATGACACACAAAATGGTTTGCTTGCCCAAAAGTCAACTAGCTTACTTAAAGCTAGAAAAACTATCTGACAAAGTTTGGTGAGTCACACTAAAAAGTAAAATTTTACAATCATACTACTGGCAATTACGATTATATACGGCTAGTTTACTAGCCTTCAATCACACAAGCCAGCGAGTAGCGAGTGAAGTAGCCCGGCTTTCAACTTTTCCATTAGATTGTTTACAATCTGCTAGTTGGATAGTGAACATGATGACACTGTGCGAGTTTACAAACAGATTGTAAGCTCGTTGGCTAGTGATTGTAAGCTCGCTGGCTGGTAGATTGTAAACTATCTAAGTGTCATCGATCCCTAAACTGGACTATAAAAAATCTTTCCAATACGAGTTGCATTCGTAGTGTGGCTAAATTTTTTACCCAGCAACATCTGTCAATCGATTAAAACGCTAGAGATTACTAAGTCAAAATATTTGGAACATTTTAATGGTCGTTTGGATCAATATATCCAAAACACTATATTTTATGCATTGGTGGGAAAGCCCCAATGGATCAGCGTTGGCAACATATTTTCTGTTTTGAGAACGTTTGCATAAAATTGGGTTTTCTGTATTCGACTTTATACAATGTTAAAAAGGTTCAGTGTTTTAATTTGTATTCTTGATAAATTTGCTCTATACATAGTATAGATCGGGACTAGAAAGCCTACAGGATTTGTACTTTGCTGAACTTATTTCCAAAGTTCTATAGTGACACCAAATCAATTATTATATGTAGACTTCGATGTTATAATTTCTTCCTGATTGTTTTATCTCACTAACTTTACCTGTTCAGACCAACTCAACCTGTACTACCCCCTTTCGTTTTTAGGATTCTGCTCTAAAGGAAAACTATTTTTGCTAGGTTTTTGCTAATAAAAGTTTCTCAATTCCTTTAAAAATGATGTTAATAATTCCAACGCGTTATAGTGGTTGCTATATATTTTTAGAGGTTGTGTAACAGTTTTTTATATTGTTATATCTTTTTTCGTTGTTCTATGGTCTCTCTAGCATTTGCGTATAACTACAATAGCCAGGGAGTATTAATTCACCCAATCTTGAAGGGTTGTACGAGTGATGTAGCTATGGATATCTGCTATATTACCCCCTTTTCAATGAAGCGCACTGAATGAAAATAACTCTATTGAAAGTTCAAGTACCTATTGAAAACGATTTGATAGTTTAATAAAACGTTGGGACTTAATTTCGGCATACGTTTTGGCTCACTCTTTTACATTTATGGTATTGTTATGTTTTCTTTAATCATTGAGGAAAACAGTGCTTATCGTCATTAAGGAGGGCAAAAATCAAAGAGATTCTTGCCATTCTCGGTAATTGTTAGTAAGAATGTGATCATTCGCCGGCAAAAGTGCGACAAGCACAAAATATCCTTAACGACGTATATAAGACACGCATTTAGTCAGAACTAATGCTTATTGCTTGGCGTAAATCTTGCAAGATCTCCACCCACACGTAATTTGCGTTTTCCTCAGCTTCTAGTAGATCTTTGCAAGGCCGACACTAAGGTATTTTAAGTTGAAACGGGATGTTATATGTTTTGTTGCCCAACTTTTACCATAAAGGTTTCTACTCATAAATATTCCCATTGTCTGGTTTGCAAACTTCTCAAAATTGAGGTTTATGGGCCCTCTCCAAAATTATATATCATTTTACCCTAAGTGATGTCATACTCTAGAATATCCGCTTCGAACTAACCAAAATACAAAGTAACTAATCGAGGTAACTTTCATACTATGAAATTCACCTAGGATTTGGTAACAACAACACCCCATTGTTTGTTGCCATCTGGGCATTCATCACTTAACGCGCTATGTCGCATACGTGCTCAATCTAATCAACAGTAGTTTTTTCTGTTTTGCATTCAGTACAATATTTGAAAACCGTTTGAGTGTTACTCTTTGAATTGCTTGAGTAGCTTCATCAGTGGTTACAGGTAGAATTTTGTGGAACCGAAATACTGTTATGTCGGGAAAAGGGATCAAACAACTCTATCCATTATCTGTAAGCTCACTGTTTCAATTGCTTTTATTCCCTTTATTTTGAGCACGAATTTGTAGGATCTAACCCAGTCCCCAGGAGTTGTTTTGTAAATACTGTTTAAATATCTTAAAGGATTGGTTGTTGCTATATTTTATTTCATTTGCTTATGCGTCTCTCTGAAATCATGCTGAATCAAGCACGTTCCTGCTTTTGTGGAATTTTCTTCGGTGTTCGTAACATTTCGTTCTTAAACTCAGTATTCCACTATACTTTCGATCGCGGAACCGTTCCCTAAACCGTTCTGTAGCATTCTGTTTTATTTATTTTTTAAAATAAAACGTGTTGCTTAGTAGGAATTACAATTTGTATCACAACAACACATAAAACATATCAAAACCTAGATCGCACAACAACATGCTTTCTAAGGTATTGATCAACGGAGTTTTCTTAAACCATACAATGACCAATATTTAATATTAGGAATGGCGAAAATGTCTTCCTCAGTGAATAAACATTTAGAGTTGTATGGAGGCTCGTTTCTTTGAGCAAACGTGTTATTATCAAGGAATATTCCATAACTAAAATTGAGATTGCTACCATTGACTAAATAGAGTTCATCAGACGCCAGACTGGAGTACACGGGGTCGTCACACCCGTAGATCAAATAAAAAAAATTTACAAATCAATAAAAACTCAAAGTGGGAATAGAAAATAAAAAACAACCCTTACTTTAATATAATAAACAAAACTCATAATAATTAATTCAAATATTTTTCGTTCGATCGTTTCACTCTTAGAGCGTCTCTCTCTTATTAAATTAAAGTATGAAATTCTGTAATGAACACGGGACATCACCAGCAGATGTCACTAACAGGAAGCAAGCGGAGGACTGCGTGCCTAATGGGGTATTGTTCCATCGAGCTTCAGCCATGTGTGCCCGAGAAGTAATTTCCTCCAGTTCAGTAAAAATAATCAAATATGTACGAAAAAGTGACTGTGTAAACGGAATTAAATAAACGAAAATAAAAAATCCGAGATCACCACATACACAAACACACCAATGTAACTACGATTATTACATTTAGAAAATTAAATTAAACGTTTCACTTACAACATTATCGTATCCAACTCCTCGTGCCCACGTTGACTCAGCCGATCATGTTACCTAGCGACTAAATCTAATTATCACAAAAGCCAAAAAAAATGTTGCACTTCGGGTGGTCATCATCATCATATCTCTCACCTGGTCCGAGCGATTGTTGCATAAAAATAATCAAAATAAAAATAGCAATACAAGTTGTATTAAAAAAAATGTTGCGCTTCTGATCTGGGCGATTGTTGCATACACATGGTATTTAATGATGAATTTCCGCAATAAAAATAATCAGTTCCAGTGGCCACAAAAAACTTTTTATAATCTCTTTAGCAGATAACCACTGTGGACTAACATAAAGTGTACACCCAGAGATCTCTCAATTAAATAAACAGTAAAGTTATCATCTGACGTTTTGTAAACTACAACGCTTCAATTTTAACTACAGCACACTCTTGAATCACAATAATAATGATCATGTCGAATCGACATTATTCGAAACACCGGAATAATAATTAAAAAATTCTCCGTTTATAATTTTTATTAGTAAGAATTTTAAAATCATATATTTTTTTTATATTAAATATTTTTGGTTCAAACCAACAGAAATAGTTTTCACAATATTTACGTATGTTATTCCTAATGTAAAAATATAAAACTATAAAACTTTATCCACGACAACTAAAGAATATATACTTTCCATGTGTATGTCTTCCATTGTAATTTTATACATTCTCTAACTTGTGTATAGAATGTGACGCAATCGTTACATTCTACTACAGTTCTATAGTTTATTTGTTGGTATAGTATTATCAAAAGGTTAAAACGACAACAATACATATATAAAATATAAAATAAAAAATTTAAGATTTTCCGTTATGTCAATTGTTTTGTTTTTCTATGCTATCTATGATGTATTTCAATTTGATTTCAATATGGTGATAAAAACTTTAGCAGGCAAACTGGAAATTAATCGAAATATTTTTCAGTCGTGGATAAAATAGCATCTTGTATTCGCATAGGATTCTCAACTCATTCGATTCGCATTCTCAACTCTTACAAGAATCTACTATTATCGATAATTTAGCTTCATTATATATTTAATATTACGAGCTTTATTCAAGGTTTGCGTTGTTTATAATTCTCCTGTAATAACTGTAAGTATTTAATGTAATTGTAATTTGTAATTTGTTGAAAGCTAATATGCTTACACATTGCTAGACCGTTGTGAAGACAAGACCACTGTTCTACATCACTATTCTAATCCTACATTTGTTTTTTATTAATAAATACTGGTAAAACACGTCATTTACTATATTATCACTATTAATTTACTCTAAAGTTTATTGACTATCCAAATAAAAAATTCAAATCAACTTTATCCAACAATATTCAATCCGAAAAAAATTAAATCAAGTTCATTTTTCCTTGCTTCTTCATTCTGTAATCTGTATACATATATCGATATATTTATTAGTTGTTCGTCTAGTGGTTGGACAAAATAAACTTTTTATGAAAAAAAATTCGATTAATTAATTTAAATCATAAAATCAAGACGGAAAAATAGAATACAAAAGTTTGTCATAACGAGCAAGATCGCCATTCTCGACTTGAGCACACACGAAACAACATCACACACTTTTGTTATTTATTTTACCCTGTAGTTATTATATTTTCACTATACTATATTAACTTTAAAGTTAATGGAGACGATTATCAAAATTATAGTAGAAACAAAAAATTAATCCACAAAAACAACGAATCAATTTTAAAATTCACGACCATTTTTTTTGCGACTGAGTAATACAAACAAATAATTTTTTCTAATTAAATTTTTTCTAATCACTACCAAACAAATATTAATTATTTTCTATTAATTAAACTAAGAAATTTGAGTATTAAATTGCACTAAAAATTGGACTAATAAATTTGTTGCACAAATTTTGACTAATAAAACTAAAAATGGTACTATTAATTTGACTAATTAGCACAAAAAAACATTTGAGAAAAATTTAATTTAAAGCAATTAAATGAATTTCCCCCAACACTTACTTCTTTGAGTAAAAAAATATTATATCATATTTTGTAAGCTCATTAAGCATGAGTATTTTCAAGAAATGTCCATGTACATATAACAAACAAATTATGAATTAACAAAATATCAAAATGAGACAGCAATCGAAGAAAACAAAAACATTGCAAACTTTGTTGAGAAGGATATGAATAAAAAGACGATAAGTTGTATTGATCGAGTTGATTTATGCAAAAGCAAGTTTTCCGTACAAATGTATTTTTACGGGGACAACAGTTTTGTAATAACTCCTCGCACGAAACAGATTTGAAAATATGTTTACGCTCATCAGTACACTGATTATATTCATCAAACCGAATGAATATTCGTTCTACGCTTGCAATGTGTGCTGAAATGACAAAGAAATATTAAGAAACTTTTTAAAAGTCTGAATGTTGTTCTTCATCTGGAATTGTAGCAAAAATCCAAAATATTTCCAAGCGTCAGCATTTGATTAAATTGTTTGTCCTTTTAAACATTACTTTTAAGAAACTTTTTAAATTACTAAACTGACGAAAAAGTATTAATAAGTCGTTTATCTCTATATGTTTCTCAATCAATATTCAACTGTATTCCTTCGTCAAATATATCCATTCAAATATTGTAAACTATTTGAACTGCTTTGTATACTGTTTTATATAATCTAAAGTCCAAACAGTTATACATTTCTATAACTAAACGGGTTATAATTTTTTATATTTCTATAAAAATACTTTTGAGCTACAAACAACGTAGATGAATTTAGGAAAATTTTTTTGTTTGAAGTTGTAATAAATATCACTCAAATCATTAAAACAGGTGATTCCCCTATACACAGTGATAATTTTGATAAGCCAAGTAAACAAGAATGTTAGAAATCGCTTTTTAGGAAGTTTTTTTTTGCCAATAAAAATTGGAAATGTAAATTTGAGCAAAAATTTGAGAAAACTACAAACAAAAACATTTTACTACAATCATCTCCGTCGTTTGCACACTTTATACAAAGTTTACACCAGGATCTAATAGGTACATACTATACTTATTAGGTCGACTATGGTCGATGTAAACAGTTATCAAAAAAGTACGTACCAAATATTTGGTAGGATGATTTGCTACGTATCAAATTAGGTACGTAGCAAATATGTATGATTTTTACGGTGTGAACACTAAAATTAGGTATGACATTTAAATAAAAATAAAGCAACTTATTTTATAAATATATATTTATGTTTGATGTGTTTTTTTGCTGAAATTAAAAATAAAATAAATTTTAACATTAATATAATAAATTTTTTCAGTTTTTTATAAAAAATATATATGGAAATTATTTTTTCCTAACCAAAAAATTAACAATGAAAGGACGCGCTAAAAATTAATATGTCATACCTAATTAATAGGAGTTTACATCACCGTTTCAAATTTAAAAAGTATGATGGTGAAAATGACTAGCAAATTTGATAAGTAGCAAATTAGATACTGGTGTAAACTTAGTATTAGTTTCTGAGATCAAAAGAATATTTAAAATTTTTGTTCAACTGTACATTTTTAATTTTTATGGGTAAAAAAAATGTTCAAATTTATCACTACAAAGAACTACAAACGATTTCGAACAATCTTGTATTAATACTTGGCTTATCAAAATTATTACTGTATGTTGGGGAATCACCTGTTTTAATGATTTGAGGTATATTTTTACGGGGTAGTGAAATCCGAAATTCTACGTCCACGCCGTGCTACCTGGGTAATGCTAACAGAATTAGGTTGGTGTAGTTGAGAGGGGCAGAGTAAATACTGCTTATACTCAATGATTCTGCACCATGGCGAGTCATTGGCGCCACAAAACCAATGCAACTCAAGCGTCTGTTCTCCATGTTAGGGGTGGCTTGGAGCGGGCGTCTGTCTTGGATCAAGCGGCTCGCTATATAAACGTGTAGCAAGCGTCTGTTCTCCATGTTAGGGGCGGTTTGTAGCGGGCGTCTGTCTTGGATCAAGCGGATCGCTATATAAACATGTAAAAAGGTTGTTTCTGGTGACCTAAAGATGCAGAACGAACCCATTCACGAAAATTTGGGTTGGGCGAAGGGCTAACACCCCATTTCCGTAAAAAACTACTTGTCATGAATTCTGTACACAGGCCTCGGATTATCTCGGATTCACTATTAGAACGACCTCGGAAACTGTACCCGGACTACGATTTAAAAATGGGAACCTGGAACGTGCTAAGCCTTAGAAGACCAGGAGATCTACTGAAACTTACAAACCAAATCAATAGCTATACACTGGATATAGTGGCGTTACAAGAACTAAGATGGCCAGGGAGTGGAATCCACGAAACAGCCAAAGGATACACTCTCTACTATTGCGGTCATGAAAACGGAGGAGAATTTGGAGTTGGCTTTCTCACAGATCGTCGCGTGAATCAACATGTTATCGACTTTCGCCCAATTAATATGCGGATATGCACAATGAGAATCCGCACGCAAAAATTTAATGTAACGATCATCAATGTTCATGCACCTACTGAAGACAAAGCAGATGACATTAAAGACCTGTTCTTCCTAGAACTCGAAGAAGTCATCAATAACATCCCGCGGCACGATATAAAAATCGTGGTAGGTGACTTCAATGCGCAAATTGGTAGAAGTGCAGAACTTAAAACACATGTCGGCCCTAACAGCTTGCATCATGCTAGTAACAATAACGGCTTTCGCACAGCTGAACTGGCTATGATGTATGATCTAGTAATATCTAGCACTTTCTTTCCTCATAAGAGAATCCACAAAGCAACGTGGAAATCAAATGATGGAAGAACTGAAAATCAAATCGATCACGTCATGATTTCTAAGAGACACTCTACAAGTGTAACTGACGTTCGATCATACAGAGGTGCTGATATGGACACCGATCATATGCTTGTCATCTTTAAGTATAAGTGCAAATTATCATCTACATTTAATAGGCAAGCAAAAAAGACCGTGCGCTGGAATGTCGAAGCATTTAAACACCTGGAAACACTGAATAGATATCAGGAAATTGTAACGCAAAACATAGAAGAGCATGACATCCCATCTGAGATGCCATTAAACATACAAGAAGAATGGCAAACGCTTCAATCAACCATCATATCCGCAGCACAAACTACAATCGGAAAACGACCACCGAAATCACGTAACGAATGGTTTGATGACGAGTGCCGCGAAAGCATTGAGCACAAACAAAAACTGCGAGAAAAATGGTTAACAAGAAATACCCGAAGCTCCCAAACTGATTATCTATGCGCCAGAAAAGCCTCAGCAAAACTCCTACGGAAAAAGAAACGCGAACACATGAAGAGCTGTATCGAAAACATCAACCAACATGCGGCTAATGGAAATTCGAAAGAGTGTTTTGCCAATGCGCGGAATCTGACCAAAGATTTCCACCCAAGATCTACAGCCATCAAAAATGGAAACAACGAGCTTACAACAAGTGAACGTGATGTGCTGGAAGTATGGCGATCCCACTTTCAAGACCTACTGAATAGGACGAACGAAGTTCATCCTATTCGAGCAATTGCTCCGTCAAGTGAGGAGATTTTTGTCCCTTACCCAACAATAGAAGAAGTGGAAGCTGCCATCAAAAAATTAAAAAATGGCAAATCACCAGGTATCGATGGAATCCCTGCAGAACTACTTAAGAATGGAGGAGCAGCTCTGGTCTCACGTATATATGATCTGATTCTTGCAATCTGGGACCAAGAAGAACTACCTGCTGAATGGAAAACAGCTCTCATTGTTCCGCTACATAAAAAAGGTGACCGCCTAAAGTGTGCAAATTATCGTGGAATCGCACTGTTGAACACTGCATATAAAATACTAGCTAATGTCGTACTCGCTCGGCTCATCCCGTTTGCCGAATCTATCATCGGCGACTATCAGTGTGGTTTTCGTCCCAACCGTTCAACCACAGATCAATGTTTTACCTTAAGGATGATTCTGGAAAAATGTTGGGAGTACAACATCAATATTCACCAGCTCTACGTTGATTTCAAGCAAGCATATGATAGCATCATCCGCGACAACCTCTGGTCTGCACTCATATGCCTTGGTATTCCAGAGAAACTTGTTTCTCTGTGCAAACTCACAACATCGGGATCAAACTGTAGAATAGTAATCGAAGGGTCAGTTTCTGACTCTTTTGATATAACATCAGGTGTTCGACAAGGTGATGCACTCGCACCCGTACTATTTAATTTGGCGCTTGAGTACGCGATAAGAAAAAGCCGCATTGAGACACAAAACTGTATATTTAACAAATCTAGTCAAATTCTTGGCTATGCAGATGATATTGTGCTTCTCGGACGTAGAACAAGCGATATCAAGGATAGTCTCTCTCGGCTTGAAAGAAATGCTAAACGACTTGGATTATGCATTAACACCGGCAAGACTAAACTATTAACAACATCCAGGAATAAACCTCCCGGCAATCTGAATACTGGCGACTATGAAGTGGAACGTGTGGAAAACTTCAAATACCTCGGGTCTGTAATAACATCGTCAAATGACATGCAGGCAGATATTAAAGCTCGTGTCTCAGCCGCATACAGAGTTTTCTACGCATACTCAAAACTTTTGCGATCTAAACATCTTTCGCAGTCGTGCAAACTCACACTTTACAAAGCATTAATTCGACCTGTGCTTACCTTTGGAAGCGAAAGCTGGACACTGACTTCCTCCGATTGTAGAATTTTATCAACATTCGAGAGGAAAGTCATACGAACAATTTATGGTCCATGTAAAGTTGCTGAAAATCAGTATAGAATCCGAATGAATCATGAAATCAGACAGCTTCTTGGAGGCTGCGATGTAATCGGATTCATTAAATCTAACCGGATTAGATGGTTTGGTCATGTAGAAAGGGCACCATTAGATAGAATGATTAAAAAAGCGTCCCAACAACAACCAGCTGGTGTTCGTCGAAGAGGAAGACCTAGACAACGCTGGCGTGATGACATCATCCAAGACCTTCGTGATATAGGATGTCGAAACTGGGGTCAACTGGTCATGGAACGAGACGATTGGAAGCTGATTGCACAGACGGCAAAATCCCTCCATGGGATGTAAACGCCAGAGAGAGAGAGAGAGAGGTATATTTTTACAACTACAAACAACACAAATTTACTACAATCATGTATGTCGACTAAAATTAGTATACAAAACCGAAGATTTCATTATAATTTCCATAAATTCGATAAACAACCTCAAAGGCATAAAATATGACGGGCTTTTAGCTTCCACTACGATGTGTCAAAACTTTGGTTTGTGGTTTGTTAGTATCGTTAGTCCACCTTATAAGCCGGAAAATCTGTAAAAGTTATGGAACAGTACCGAATTCAAAAATTCGTTTTTTTTCTGGATTCCTTCAGGAACATCCATCTGCACTAACTCCTGCATTAACTCAAAAATGAGAAAATTCGAGGAGTTTTCCCCTTGTCAAAGTGATAATTTTTTTTTGAAAATTTTAAATTTCAACTCGGAAACTGTCTCTCGTTCGGGATAGCAGATTACGAATCCGAGGTCTAAAAGCAAATCAATGAGGTTCTAACCCCTCCAATCCACCCCAAAAAGTAGCAGTTATACAAAAAACTAATATTTCGCATCGAGAATCGTCTCTCGGAGGTTTTCGGCGTCGCTAATTACGAAACCGAGATCCAAAAGCAAGTGAAGGTGTTTTTTTACCTTAGCAGTCAAATTCTTATCTGATTTATTATTTATATAGTTGTGTGATTTAAACAAGCATTGGATTCAACATCTAATAATTGATCAATATTCTCAAAGTTCTCTCTGAACAAGGCCGCAACTTTATTTAAATTTATTGACTCTCGATTACATTCAACATTTACGTTTTATACACCAATATCCACAAATAAAAACTTTTAAACAACACAACACAATCACTAATGCTTATGTCGGTTACTACATATTCTTCCTTTTGTCACAATAATATAACCTATGTACTATGTAGTCGTCAGACCCTCGCCGGTTTCATTTGATTATTATCACATATTTTATACTTCGTGAGGCGCTTATCCTTGACGAGTCCGACAACTTTTGTATTTGCAATTTTTTCTCGCTTTTTCGTTCGGCACATTACGCCGAAACATTACGATTGCCCGAGGATCTTGAAAATTTATTACCACAACTTTTTTTTATTAATCGGGGTGGAAATTTGCTTTAGAAAGCTAGGGTAACCTTGTCCGACGAAAATTTGTCTCCTATTGTCGAGTCCCACAATTGATATTTTGGCATGTTTGGGTTGTCCGACTCGACAATGGCAGACTTTTTTTAACAAAAGAATAAAGGTTTAGATCTATATGAGACAACAAGATCGATAAAAAATTCATACTATACGGAAAAGTAAGCAAGAAGTAGCAAGTATGTATATACAACTATAACTAACTATATAATCTTTATGGTAACTAAGATACCGACTGTAGCAAGGTAAACATAAATTTAGATTTTTTCATCGCAAACTTGAAAATAAATTTCTTCAGCCTATAAATCAATCAACTATCGAAAACGAAAAAAGTAAAATTTTTATTGGAATTTTATCAAACATCGGTTGCTTAAATTGAAGCCGAGATTCGTGATTATCGATCGCGAAAACTCCTGAAACGATTTCCTATGCCAAATATTAATTTTTTGAAACACTGCCACTTGCCAGAACAGTACCGATTTTTAAAAAATTCTTTTTTTATGGATTCCTTCAGGAACATTCATCTGCACTAACTCCTCCATTAACTCGTAAATCCGAGAAGTTTTCCCCTTGTCAAAGTGATAAATTTTTTTTGAAAATTTTAAATTTCACCTCGGAAATTGTCTCTCGTTTGGGATAGCAGATTAAAAAGCCGAGGTCTAAAAGCAAGTCAATGTGTTTCCAACCCCTTTAATCTACCCAAGTGGCAGTTATACAAAAAAACTAATATTTCTGGGTCGCTAAATTAGAAACCAAAATCCAAAAGCAAATGAAGATGGTTCCAACCCCTCAACCCCCCTCTAGAAGTGACAGTTATACAAAAAATAATATTCGGGGGAATTTTTTTAATTGGCAGCGGGGTTCGCTGATCATCCAATTAAAAAATTCAATCGCCAATGATGTGAGCTTATATAATTTATAAATATAAATGACATCAATTGTAAAAAGCGTCATATTTGAAAATTGATGATGCATGATTGGTGCGGCTTTCTTCATAGTAACTTTCAACTTGTTCAATTGTCATTTCAACCGGGCAAACCAGTTCAATCGCCGTAAGGTCAGTAGTTCCACATGACTCGCAATCATTTCAGTTGGTTCCGTAACAAAATTTATAAGTTTGTGAGCCGTATACGATATTCTTCGTGCAACCACAAGCTGCCCCACATCCTGTTTGACATCTACATATTATTGTATCCATAATAGTTTTTGGCGTGGGCGATTCTGTCATTCGTATGGGATCCAAGATTGTCATTTCAACCGGGCAAACCAGTTCAACCGCCGTAAGGTCAGTAGATGACTCGCAATCATTTCAGTTGGTTCCGTAACAAAATTTATAAGTTTGTGAGCCGTATACGATATTCTTCGTGCAACCACAAGCTGCCCCACATCCTGTTTGACATCTACATATTATTGTATCCATAATAGTTTTTGGCGTGGGCGATTCTGTCATTCGTATGGGATCCAAGATTGTCATTTCAACCGGGCAAACCAGTTCAACCGCCGTAAGGTCAGTAGTTCCACATGACTCGCAATCATTTCAGTTGGTTCCGTAACAAAATTTATAAGTTTGTGAGCCGTATACTATATTCTTCGTGCAACCACAAGCTGCCCCACATCCTGTTTGACATCTACATATTATTGTATCCATAATAGTTTTTGGCGCGGGCGGTTCTGTCATTCGTAGGGGATCCAAGACGCCATCGATTAATTTCCAACCTCAATCAATTTGATTTAAGGTTGCAGCTCTGAGTTCGGTCCTGATCTAGATTTGCTAATAATCCTATCCAACAGTGCTCTTGATAAACTCTTTTAAACTCTTTTAAAATGTTCACGGAAACCGCTAGCAGAGGGAAAGCAATGTGACTATGTTAACTGTATTTTTTTATTGATTTTGTGTTCTGTTTATTTTTTTTTTTTTCAAAAACATATTATTTCTGGTGCGTCGCAGTTTTTCCTTAGCAGTCAAATTCTCATTTGATTTATTATTAATATAGTTGTGTGATTCTAACAAGCATTAGATTCAACATCTAAAAATTGATCAATATTCTCAAACCTCTCTCTGAAATTTATTGACTCTCGATACATTCAATATTTACGTTTTATACCCCAATATACACAAATAAAAACTTTTAAAGAACACAATCACTAATGTTTATGTCGGTTACTACGTATTCTTCCTTTAGTCACAATAATCCAACCTATATAGTCATCAGACCCTCGCCTGTTTCATTTGATGATTATATTGAATTTTTTATAGATTATATTCACAATTTTAGATAATAAAAGATGTTTCTTTATTGTATTTAATTCATGTCCACTTTATTTCAAGTTAAAAACGGAAGTAGTTATATATAAAATACATGAGTAACAACTGTCAAAAAAATAAGAATGAGTGCAGCGTTGACATCTATCGATTAACACTATTCAACATCTCCCCTCGATGCACTTATTTCTTGTAATCCAATTTTGCTGCAATAATGTTTATATTTCTCATTTGATAAAGGTTTAGTGAACATATCTGCAGGCATATTATCTGTAGATAAATATTCAATGTGAACTAAACCATCATTGATCGCATTACGAATGTAATGGAATCGAACATCAATATGTTTCGTTCTGGCATGAAATACATTGTTAGCGGCAAGCTTATGAGCGCTACGATTATCGTTATAGATTGTACCCTCAGTTAGTTCTGATAAACCAAACTCATCTAAAAATCTTTTAAAATACTTCATATGTTTTGCTGCTTCTGTGAGGCCAATGTATTCAGCTTCAGTTGAAGATAATGCGACTACACTTTGTTTATGTGATTCCCACTCGATTGCCGTGCCACCTATGGTAATGACTATCCCAGTATACGATTTTCTATCTATTACACAGTTACCCCAATCAGCATCCACATAAGAAACTAATTTTTCTTTACTTTTTCCAAAAATTAAGGAATAATCCATTGAGCCTCTTAGATAGCGTAATACTCTCTTTACAGCACACCAATGTTGTTCTCCATGATAATTATTAAATTGGGACAGATAATTTACTGCGTATGATAAATCAGGTCTTGAACATGTGCTTAAATACAGCAAGGAACCAATAAGTTCTTGATACGGTTTTTCATCGCATATTTGTTCCCTTTCTAATTTACAGCCAGTCACCATTGGCGTACTTGCTGGATTTGACTCGTCCATGTTGAACTTTTTGAGCAACTCAGAAATATACTTTGATTGATTGATCGTAATACATTCATCACGCCACTCAAACTCGATCCCTAAACAATATTTTAGCTGACCAATATCACGAACTTCAAAATGTTTGCTAATATACGCAACAAATTCTTCAATTTTCAAATCGTCTTTTCCAGCGACTAAGATATCATCAACATATACAATTATAATCAAAATTGTCTCACCTTCATTCATATAGTAGACGCATTTATCACAATTTGACGGCAAAGCACCAAAGTTTCGCAGCAATTCATCTAATTTTTTGTACCATTGTCTGCCAGATTGACGTAAACCATATAATGATTTACTTAATTGACACACTTTATCAGAACTCTGAAGGCTAATTAACATCTCCTTTACTTCATTATGAATTTCATTTTTCTGATCGATTTTCATTAATAAGTGTTCTAAACCTTTGATAATTAAAACTGGTGGTTCAATGTAAATTGTTTCATCAATATCGCCATTTAAAAATGCTGTTGTAATGTCAAGTTGTCTAATTTTGAAATTAAATTGTGCTGCAAGCGCTACAACAAGCCGAATTGAACTAATTCTGGCCACTGGAGAGAAGGTTTCTTTAAAATCTATACCAGGCCTTTGAGCATAACCTTTCGCCACTAACCGTGCTTTCTTTCGTTCAATGTTACCATCACTGCCATATTTGTTTGTTAAAACGAAACGACTTCCAATAACATGATTACTCTTTGAACGATCTACCAATTTCCACGTTTTTCTTTGAATTATTGATAACAATTCATTTGCGATAGCATCATGCCACTCAGGATCATCAATTGCATTATTAATGGGAACTTCAATATTATGACACTGCTCTATTAAATTGCAACTATCGTTTGATATTTCTTGATAAACTTTTCTTGGCCGACCGGGTTTCCCAGTCATTAACTTTTTTGGCCTTCCACATGCACGATTTTGCTTAGGTTGTTCATTATTTTTATTAATTAAACTTTGATTTTCATCACTAATATGATCAGAGTCGTACAGCCATTCATCACTGCTTGAAGATATTATTTCTTTGGTTTCACATTGATTTTGGTTTAATTCATTTTGATTTATTTCTTCTCTTGTTGTATCATCTTCCAATTCTACTTTAATTAAATTTTCATTCTGATTACTATTTTGTTCGATCAGTGGATCATCAACTCTATTCATAATTTGCTCTGCATTATAATTATCATTTTCAGTTGGAAGTTTTAAAAATCTTATATCTCTCACGATTTTTACAATTTTCTTCTCTGGTACATACACCCTATAACCTTTTGTTTCTTCCGAGAATCCAACTAGAATGCACTTTTCAGCGCGAGACTCTAATTTGTTCAAACCAGGACCCTTTTTTAAATAATAAGCTTCACAACCAAATTCACGAATATGTGATAAGCTAGGCATTTTTTTAAAAAGTTGTTTATATGGTATATCACCATTTAAACTACTTGATGGACATCGATTTCTGATATAGTTAGATGACAACACAGCTTCAGCCCAAAAAGTTGGTGGCAAGTTGGATTGAATTAATAAACATCTTGCCATGTCCATAAGGGTTCTATTTTTTCTTTCTGCACTCCCATTTTGTTGAGGACTATAAGGAGCACTTAATCTTCTCTGAATACCTTTCTGCTTCAAAAACTCATTAAAATCTGCATTCAAAAATTCAGTACCATTATCACTTTGATAAAATTTTATTTTCTGACCGGTTATATTTTCCATCATTGAAGTGTATTCTTTAAATTTTTTTAGTACTTCAGATTTCTTGTTAAGAAAATATACTTCACACCATTTAGTGCAATCGTCTACAAAAGTCACAAAATATTTTGACTTACCAAGAGACTCGACCCGCATAGGTCCACAGACATCTGAATGTATTATTTCCAATACATCGGTTTTTCTATTTGTATATTTTGGATAAGGCAATGCTGTCATCTTAGCTTTAAGACATATTTCACAGTCTAATTTCAAAGGTTTCTTTGAATTTAGATTTATATCATTACTCATATTGGATAAATTATACACATCTCGAATATTTAGGTGTCCAAGTCTCTGATGCCATGTTTTCAACTTAAATTCTTCAATATTTGTAATATTATTACATATTAAATTTTTGTTAGATTCAACTTGATTTTCTTTTACAAAATATAAATCACCTAATCTTTCAGCTTTGTAAATAACATTTCCATTATCATCCAAAATTAACGCGTTGTTTTTGTTAAATAATACTTGAAAATTCTGATCAGCAATTTTAGCAATTGACAGGAGGTTAGTTTTCAAGTTGGGAACAAATAAAACTTCTTTCAAATTTAAATTAACATTGTTGTTATTTGTTTTTACTCGAATTGACACATCTCCCTTTCCATTAACATCAACTAAATCGCCATTCGCCATTTTTAAATTTTGGAGGTTAGATTGAAAAATATTTTTAAATTTATCTTCATCTCGACATAAATGTGTTGTACATCCGCTATCTAGACACCAATTACTATTGTTTATATTCAAATCCACAATTTGAAGAGAATTATTAATGCAGCTGAACATTGAATAATTTTTATCAGGAATATCAGTTTCATTTTTTAAATAATTTATTTGTTTTTGCCCTCTATCTCTACATTCTGAAGCAATATGACCAATTTTTTGACATCGATAACACTTGACTTTTCGACTAAAATTGTTGAAATTATTTTTATTATGAAAATATTTAACGTTACTTGATTTCTTGTGCTGCATGGCAAATGCATTCTGTACTTTTTGAGATGTTGCACTTGAACGTGATGAACTTTCTTCAATAAGTTTTATTCTCAAAATATTAGGTGTTGGTAGTTGATCACGAGCTTTTATTGCACACTTAAAATTTTCATAACTTGCTGGAAGTGAATTTAGTAACATAATTGTTAGCAGATCCTCATTAATTTTCACGTCCATGTCCTCCAATTTATCAACCACATCAAAAAATTTTCTTAAATGTTCATGAACGTCTTCACTTTCATCTAATTTATTTGACGTTAACATTTCCATTAAAGTAGCCTTCCGTACCGGCCCCTGTGATTGATAAATTTGTTTTAACTTTATCCAAACATCTTGTGCAGTCTCACAACCTTTTATTTGTTTTAATTCTGTTGGTGCAATTGACAAAATTAAATCAGCTTTTGCTTTTTCATCATTATCCGCCCATGTACTTAATATTTCAGGTTTCTCTGCGGTTGGTTTTTTGTGCGTACCATCCACATATTTCCATAAACTATTTTTGATTAATACTGCCTTCATCTGAAGAGCCCATGTGTCATAGTTATCCTTAGATAACAATTCCAAACGTGTTATTCCAAGAGAATTCATTATTATATCTCTCCACGTATATAAAACACTTATTTTATTTTTATTTATTGGGCTGGGCTGGGTCCATAACCTATTGAATTTTTTATAGATTATATTCACAATTTTAGATAATAAAAGATGTTTCTTTATTGTATTTAATTCATGTCCACTTTATTTCAAGTTAAAAACGGAAGTAGTTATATATAAAATACATGAGTAACAACTGTCAAAAAAATAAGAATGAGTGCAGCGTTGACATCTATCGATTAACACTATTCAACAGATTATCACATATTTTATACTTCGTGAGGCGCTTATCCTTGACGAGTCCGACAACTTTTGTATCTGCCATTTTGCTCGATTCGGCCGCACATTACGCCGAAACATTACGATTGCTCGAGGATCTTGTAAATTTATTACCACAATTTTTTTTTATTAATCGGGTGGAAATTTGTTCTAGAAAACGAGTGAAACCTTGTCCGACAAAAATTTGTCTCCTATTGCCGAGTCCGACAATAGCAGACAATTTTTTGTCGGAAAAGGTTACCCTCGTTTTCTTAAGCAAATTTCCAGCTACCGTTTAATTAAAAAAAATTGTGGTATTGTCTGTCGGCCGAATCGAGAAAAATGGCAGATCCAGATACAAAAGTTGTCGAGCTCGTCAAGGACCGGCACCTCACGAAGTATAAAATATGTGGTAATCATGATTCGTATGATTCCAATTGGTCAAATTGTTTTGATTTCATTAAAATTATAATCACAATTGCCTTAATAAGTTCTGTTCAAAAATCAAATTTTAATTTAAATTCTCTTATTTCGTTTAGTTGAACTTGGTTGATTGTATGAGAAGGGCGTTTTTTATCATCAGGGTTTTTTTATTAAGAAATTTGATTTATCAATTAAAACAATAAAGATTTATTGTTTTAATTGAAGAAAATGTTTTTATTTTTTATAATACACAATTCTTTGTCAGAGAATAAAGTATTGTAATCGATTCGTGAATAATGAATTTTATTCTCTCGCAAATTAAAATTCTCGCTCGTGCCTCGCTCGAATTTTAAACTTTTACTTGAGAATAAACTACTTCATTATTCACTCATTGATTAAACTACTATTACTTGTTCGATGAAAATGAATGCAAATGATTTCTGTAAGTTTCATGAAAGTCTAAAATGGTCGGGTTGAAAATTTAAGTATTTTGGTTGGTTTGACATGAAATTCCCTTGCTGATTTAGACTAGTTATGACACAAAACGTTGAGAAATTTTGTACCTTCAAACTCAAAGTCTTCGGAGTAAACAGTGCGTGTTGGTAAACGTAGTACTACAAAAAACTACAAACGAGTTCGAACAATCTTGTATATGTACTTGGATTATCAAAATTATCATTGGGTGTAGGGGAATCACCTGTTTTAATGATTTGAGTGATATTTATTACAACTACAATTTACAAACAAAAAAATTTTACTAAAATCATCTACGTCGTTTGTATTGTTAAATATTTTTCTTTTGTCTTTCCTTATGTTCGGAATCGGATTTCAAGTTCACACAGCTGCTACCAATTTGTCTATCATTAAAATTACATTTTAAGATTTCAGATCAATTAGGTTCAGAGCTGAGCGAGAAAAGATAACGTAAAAAACGCAATTATTCAAAATCATACAAAAAATGGAGGGGTGTAAAATTCCAATATACGTTTTTAAAGAATACTGGAGTGGAGCCCAGGATATGATATCCTACTTGACTAGATCAAAAGCCTCAATCTTAGCCCAGTAAAACAACTGAAAACAACTTTATTTATTTTTTCACCTGTCATCTTATTTATCCACGTTAGTTTTATACGCATCTCAAATTTCAGGTCCGTAGACCGTAAGATTTATAGTTACGAGATATAATGGGGAAACACGTATTACTCTCACCAATAAGTTTCGTTATACAAAACGCAACCCTAAAATCCATTGACATAAAAAAATTATGAAGATAACTTTTTTTTATATAATAAAGCAAAAGCTCCGTAATGTTATGCTTTACATTAATCAAAGCTATCATTTAGGAGACTTGTTAATCAAAAGTTTTCAACAATTTTTTTTAGTTTATTCTCATTCTCTTCATTGGAGTAATAAATATATAATTTTGTTTGTATAAATATAATCATAAAAGAAAACAAAACAAAAAAAAGTCAACATGTACAGTCGAGGTAGCAATAATAATAATAAAAGTAATAATAATTTCAATGGTGGGGAGAATGCCGGCTATTTTGCCGGTAATACACCAGTTGAAAGTGGACCGCGCACGCGTTTAGACGAAAAAATTTACGATAAAAATATTGGATTACAACAACAAGGATATCCAAATCAATATCAACAGGTATGAAATTTTTTCTTATTATAATTATGTCTTTTTATTTAATTTTTTGTTTTTTATGTTATGTGTAATCAGTTTTGTTTTATTTTATTATGTAGAAACTTGAATTTTGTTTAATTTTAACGGCTATCTCTTTAGTCAAAGTAAAAACATAAAAAATATATATTTATTAAATTAAAATTTCAATATTACGACACAATATAATAATAATAATTAAATTTTTATTACAAAACAGGGTGATTATTACGAAGGTTACGAAGAAGACGAAGAAATGGAAGCTGAACGTGATTTAGCGGAAGATGCAAAATGGAAACGTATCCAACAAAATACATTTACAAGATGGGCAAACGAACATCTTAAAACAATTAATAAAAATATTGCAAATTTAGAAAGTGAATTATCCGATGGTCTTCAATTAATTTCATTGATTGAAGTACTATCACAAAAACGTATGCCAAAACATAATAAACGTCCAACGTTTCGTAGTCAAAAATTAGAAAATGTTTCGGTTGCGTTGCAGTTTTTGGAATATGAAGGAATTAAAATTGTCAATATTGGTAAGTTTAATTGATTTATTTTTCTGTTTTGTTTATAAAAATACAAAAGTGATAATTAATTGATAAATGTAATTGAAAAGATCAAATGGTGGAATATATTTATGACAAAATGTCAGTGTAGAAGTGTTAATATCAAGTTGTTGAAGATTTTGATGTATTATCGTGGATGTGATTATAACCTTGTATCGTGTACGTTGTAATTTGAATACATGATGTCATAGTGATTTATAACGATATTTATTTGGGCGTGGAAATATATTGCAACAGCGAGAAAGTTAATTTAAATAGTTTTATGATTTTTATCAAGCAATTGGTAACAGAAATTTGTCGACCTCCTCGAGATGAGTGCTTTGATAAATAACTCGAGTGCCATGTGCTTCGTCGCTTCGAGCTATTTTGCAAACCGATAATGATTTTTTATCTTTCGCCTCGAGATAATTTACAGAGGTGTTGAGTTATCAAGAAGAACAAATTCACTTCTGCGGTCCAATGTGTTTAATCATGATAGTGAAAATGCCAACTGATTCAAAGTGTGTGGACTGGAGGGTTTTTTTTATTGCAGTTTTACTTAGCTTTTGTGTAAGCTTCATATTAAATTTGGATTTTTTGTTAACATTTTATTGAAGGAGATCATGTAGTCATATTCTGGTTACCGATGACTTTCGAAAGTCTAAACTATTACTATTTTAAAGGTACGATTTTCTTACCAACACTTTCTCCACATATTACTCTTGTCCACCAGTTTGCTTGCTGATGTCCGGAATTTTATCATCGGTTAAAAGCGATGTCAGGTTGAAACCGTTTTACGAATATAATAACAATGTGTTGGAAAGTTGGAAAGTTGGGTTTTAAATGGAAAATTTGATCTTACATTTTAAATTCTACAATGTCCCAGACATTTACTTTGTGAAACAAATCTATGAATTTCTCCTTTTTAGAGACAGCGCCAAGAAGTAAAAATGGTTTAAACATTATTTCGTTAGTTTTGTTTTCGGACTTTATTTGATTGATGGAACGGCTTTATGTGATCGTCATAGTCACATTATGTGATCCTACTTCAGTTCTCCTTTTTGCACTCAGAATTTGTGCAATACTTGCGAGGCTACCACATAAAAATCAATTAGTTATTCATTTACCTTGTTGGACTTCCGAATTGATCAATTGATCTTCGTTAGTCAGTGATCATGATATTAAATTAATTCGACTTTGTCTTAACTAAAACTAACAAAACCCATGATCTCGACGATATAACATACGAAATGATTGAACACAGAGGTGACACTCCATCCTCAAAATGATTTGAACTTATTAAAGTTTGAATTTGAAAGCGAAAAAACCTGCCTCAAGATTCAATTAATGTGTTTTCTTACAAAATCAAGTTGACAAAAAAATGGCGACGAGGATGATCGAGGATGATCTTCCAAAAATGCCAAGGGATAGATATGCCCATTATACTGTATATGCAACATTATACGATGGTACAGAACCCGATACAATTTTAAAAGGAGTTAACTTCTATGAGAGCCTAACTTATTTTTTTTAATAAAAAAGCTTTGTGTAATAGGAATTACAACATGTGTCGTTACATGTGTATTACAACAAAGAAATCCGATCTAGATGCTTGAATCTGCTTCAATATGTTAGGTTGCTTTTCTTGTTCTTCCAGCGGAATCGATGTACAGAATAATATAAAAAATCTACCTTAGGTAACCGGAAACATATTGGCCTAAAGAGCCGTTATAATCCTCAACTAAAATGTGTTTCAATCTATTAGTGTAATAAAACAACTAAATTGTATTTTGATTCACTTTTATTTAAATAAGTTTGTGCTGTCGTTGTTGAAATTTGTGTTTTGTACTAATTTCGCCGAGTTTTGTCGCTACAAGTACTCCCCCTCCAGATCAAAATTTGTAAATATATTGAAATATACACGCTTGTTGTTGTGTTGTGTATTGTTTTTGTTTGTCGACAAGACGCTGTAGGGTGGTTTCAACCTCTCGATGCCGATCGTCGTGTTTTTCCCTTGAATGTTCACGATGAAAAATTTACGCCGATGGTGGACAACTGTAAACGGCCCTTTGTAAGGTGTAATAAGGGTCCTTTTGCTTTATCTGCTCGGACAAAAACCTGTGTGCAGTTGTTAAGATTTTTGGGTATAGATGTCGGTCTGATTTGGTTGCCTGGGAGATGTAGGAATTAGCGTTTGCAAATTACCTCGCAATTTCTTAATGAACTCAGAAGTATCGGAATTGTTAACTTTTGGAGAGTCTACAAAGAATTCGCCGGGGACTTTAAGAGTTTGACCATTAGTCACTAGTCTGCAGATGTGCAGTCAAGGTTGAAATAAGGTTCTAATGCCAAGTAAAACCAGTGGGAGTTCAGTGCTCCAATAAACGGTATTGCATCGTGATTTCAGCAATGCTTACAGTTAACGATGGAAGCGTTCAACAAGACGGTTTGCTTTCGGATTGTAAGCGGATTCGATGAGATCCTAGAAGTTTCGTGAGCTCGGTGAACAGATTGGATTCAAATTGTCCGCCACGATCTGTCGTTATGAGCAAAGAATACCAAACCTAGAGATATATTCCTGTAACAGTGTTGATTCTATGGTAATTGCCGATGCGTTTTTACGGGTATGCTTATGGACAACGTGTGAAGCGGTTCACTGTTGTTAGTATGTAGCTGTATCCGGTTGATTGGGGTAGGATATGGTCAAATCTGCAATTGGATAGTTCAAATTTACCAATCGGAGATTTTGTGTGCCTGTGAATTTTTGATCGTTGAGACGATTCACGTAATTTAGCCCATATCCCTGTCTCAGCATTAATTCGTAGCCTAAAATATCTGGATGTATTTAATTTTCGCTGTGATGCTGTGTGGAACCAAATGTCGTTGGTTGGTTGGTGGTCTCGAACCAAATTTTGTCGTTGTTGCCTGATAATTGTATAAACCTAAGTTTAACTTTTGATGATCTTGGCGGTTTGTCAGACTAATCAATTTCTTAAGTTCATCGTTATCCTGTTGCAATCCGAAAAAGATTTTCAAGTTAAAAGTAGAAGTGTAGATTTCTGTAGAATATTCTTCACCACAACGTGAAATGTCGTAAGTCTATAGTGAACTGTGCGATGAAATCTAGATGACGTAGTTGTCGTAGACTTCTTAAAGATTTTGAGGAAATTGCTATGATCAGAGGCTTGTGATAAGTATAGACAGAGAAGTTTTGTCCTTCGCCAAAATAGCGGAAATGTTTAATAATAATAGCAAGATAGATTGCTAATAGCTCTTTATCAAACGCGAAGTATTTAGCTTCAGTAGGAGTGAGTTTCCTGGAGAAAAATGCAAGTGGCTCCCAACTGCTGTACTGTTGTAGTCCAGCGCCGACTGCAGTGTTCGAAGCATCTGATGTTATGTTGAACTGTGTGTTGTCCAACGGATATGCTAAAAGAGAAGGGATGGCAAGGTATTTTTGACCTTCGTAAAAAGACTCGTTACAGTCCTCTGTCCAAGAAAAATTCAATTTGTTCTTGCCTTTTATATCGTAAGAATTCGACTAGTGGTATGAACTATAAGTGATAATAATTCACCATACGTACGAATTGCTCTATTTAGCTGATTGATGTTGCAGCTTGAAAGACGGTAGTAACTCTATCTTTCGATGGGAGTATGCCGTTTTCCGAAATAGATTGACCCCTATAATCAAGCGATTTTTACCCGAAGATGCATTTTGAAGCTTTTATGTAGATGCCGTATTCGGTAAGGAAAAGCGAAAAGTTAATCCAAGTGCAGAAGATGTGCCTCGGAGTGGCTAGCTATGAGGATATCAACTATATACAAAGACGAAATTCAGTTCCTTTGTCACTTCATTGATGAAGCGCTAGAATCTCTGCTGAGTTTCGTAAACCGTAATGCATGCATGACATATCTGGCTGAAATTCGGAGGTACGATTAGGAGAAAATTTGAAATTTTGTTTGATGATTTATCTATTCAAATTGTCATCCTTTGTAGTATCAAAAAAATGACTAACAAGCATATTAAACGATATCTATAGTTAAATCAACACCTATCTTTTCTTCTTAATATGTTCAATAATATTTGCGTTATTATTTATCATTACTTATTAATAATTTTTATTCAATTGTGGTTATTATGTATTTTTCATTCAAACAGTTTATACACAACATTTGACGATGATGTAATTGTTTCGATTTAAAAGATTTACATAAATTGCATTCGTAATTGATTGGACACATTTGAATACTAAGAAATTAAAAATTTTATCAAGAAAATTAAGTTTATTCTTACTCAATTGGGGTTAGTGATGTCATTGTTTCTTTTTGTTAGACAAACGAACTGGATAAATGTGATTGTTCCAATAAAAGTAATCGGAACAAACAAATAATATTTCTATTTATTCGTAGATAAAATTGATTAATTTAAAATTGCTGCTAATTTTATCGATTGTTCTTTTAATTTCTTTTATGATTCAGTTCTGTTACTGTTGGAGAGATGTGTTTGTTACTGTGAATAATGAATGTATTTTCATTGGTAATCTTATGATTAACTGTGTTAGATGAATATGTTATGAATGTTCTATTTTTGAGTAAATAAGGTGACCAGAATTAAAGGTAGTAACTCGACCAATAGTGGTTTTTATATGTTAGCTATATGAAATATCAACGAGTTGTCTAGTCATTGTTTCTGCTCATTGATTTGATATTTTATTTGTCCAGTCATATCAGTATTAAGTATTGACCAGTATTTCCTTTCTTTGGTTTAGTTAAAGCTGTCAAATAATTTTAATCAGTGACCACTCCCAGATACTTTGGAAATAGTTTGGTTCCAGATCCGAACTCAACTCGTTTGATAGTGACGGGGCTTCATTCTTGTATTGGGTAGCTGTTTTCCTTTTTCTGTTATAGGTACGTCGATTTTTATCCTGAATTTTTAAAATATTTTGTCTCCTTTCCTCTAGATTTATCCCTATCTTGAAAAAATAAATTGATTAATTTGTCTTCTAAAATACCCGGAATTTAAGGATCTTCCGGATTCCGAATCTCAGTTCCATATAACACATAAAAAGCTCTTCTTTCAATACTATGCTGCCAGCTGGAATTTATGAACCTCTGTATTTTTTTGTGCCTATACCAATCTTCTGGACATTCTATCGCTAATTTGGCTAAGGCTGGAATAATGATGCGATTAGTCCTTTCAAATTTCAATCTGTCCATTACTTCTAGGCACTCCTGTAGTTATCATCGTATGCTGAATATTTTGATCTCAGCAGTATTGTTGAAAGTATTTGAAGTAAATGACGTCCAAGTCTGTGATTTGTTTAGGATTACCAAAAATTGATTGTTGGACATTTAATTTCTCGTGGTTGATTTTACGGGATATATACATTATACAAACATATTTAGAGCAGGAATCTATAACTGAAAATATATAACGATATTATTTTTTTGTGCTTACCATGGGACCTAAATAATTAACGTATGTTGTTAGGGGAAACTCGTCTTTTGGAATTGGATGTAGATATCCTTCGTATTTTCCAGTCTTTGCTTCTGATAGAATACAAGAGATACAATTTCTTATACAACTATCAAATTGGTCCCTTAGCTTTGCTATATGTATTAGCGACTAAACATTTCTTGCATCCGCTTAGTTTAGTACCAAAATGTCCCTCTTCATGAACCATCTTGATCATCTCACCCTGCATTCTTTTTGGTATGTACAATGATCTTACTTCTTCATATTCTTCATATAATACTCCGTGTTCCTAAATATAATCCTCATGAGTACCATGACTAAATAGTTTACACAAAAGTTGTATTTTTCGTAATCTTTTTGTGCTAATTTGATACCATCGACAGTTTTGTTTTTCTTCGGCAAACGATAGAATTTCTTCTCCGCGTGGTGCGTGCTTCATACTCATATTTGTTCATGTTCCAACTGGTAATTATAATCTTCGAAAATAAGCGCCCAACCAGCAATACGAGATTTCCTTCTTCTCCATCGTCATTTCGAATGCCGAACAGCCATGTAAGGATTTTGAAAGAAATCACAAGAAGATAAACACTTAACTTTTTAAGCGCTGATACTATTGCAATTCCAATTGTTAACAGGAATAATTTTGTTCTGCAGGAGGTGTTTTCTTACTATAAAAGTATATAGGGTGAAATTGTGCATCTTCGCTTTTTCTGGAGCAATATGGCACCGTATCCCAGTTTTGAAGCGTCGGTATGGAGTTCAGTTTCCGCTTCTGGTGTATATAAATTTAGAACTGGTTTAACTGCAAGAATTGTTTTTGTGAAGTGCATAGTTAAGTGAATAGTTTTGTACGATTTTTCGAAAATAGCCAGTTAGACCCAAAAATCTTTGAACCTTTTTAGAGTATTTGGTTGTGGAAAATTGCTTTATCTTCAAATTTACCCAACGCACCCAACTCCCACATACCTAAATATATACTATTCATGTAACGTCTCACATGATTTCATTTTTCTATTTGTCAATTTCTTGTGAATATCCGCACTATTGGGTGAATAAGTAAAGTCTTCTTTTATAAATTCTTGTAAGCTATTCCAATCTTCTAAATCTATTCGTGCTCTTTACGCTATAATTTTGCTGACCCTACTAAAGAACAACGAGCATATACGAACGTTTGTAAATCTGACCATTTAAAAAGTTTTGCAGCCCATGTCGCATCACTGATCCACGATTCAACAGTAAACGAATCTTTTTCACTAAATCCCGATATAGAATCTTCCATTTCACGATGTGAAATAGGTCTAGAAATTGAGGAGGTAGATTGCTGTGATTGTTTTCACAATACCTTATTTTCAACTACCAATTTTAGGATTTTATCTTTTTTGATTTGATTTACTTCATCCCATACTTTTTGTAGCTAGATTTCTTTTTCTGTTAAGATTGCACTTTGATTTGCCATCTCTTGAGTTTTTTCTACCAATTCATCTTGTAACTCTTTAAAAAGGAGGAAAATATCAAAACTTCCAGCTTGCACTTGCTCCGATTTAATCGTGCTGTTCGCATTTTTATCGCGACGTTTACCCAAGACAAGTGCGAATATAACTCGCTCGTCGAGCGTTCCGTGTATATAATATTCTGCGAGAATAGTTCTTCTGAAAAACACGATTCTAGAAATAAATCAAAAACGATGCCTTCGCAAATTTCAAAAATAAAAGGGTTTTAAACGTTAAAAAAATAATTTTTTTTCAAAAATTTCACCAAATAACATTTAAAATGATGGCAATAGTTTTCAATTTTCATTCAATCTTTACAACAAACATTTCCTATAACCGGATTTTTCATTTTTTTTTCTTTTGTAATGTTCGAAGTTCGAAGTTCGAAATAAGTCGACAATTTTGCTTTTCCAAATTCCAAAAAAAAAGTTATTTTGTACTAGAAAAAAATTCATTACCCACACGAGTACACAACGAGTGAGGTACTCGTCAAGGTCACTCCTAACCCTCTCCATATAACATTTTTCAAATGAAGAGCCGACTGCTATAGTTTTCCTTCAATCTTTCAACATTTCCTATAACCGTGCATTTTTCCTTTTTTTTCTTTTTTTTCTTTTTTAATGTTCGAAGTTAAGGGGAGGAGGGACAGAAAAAAATTTTCACAATTTTTAAAATAAGTCGAAAATTGTGCTTTCGAAAATTACAAACAAAATTATTTACAAATTTATTTTTCAGTTTTGGGTTAGAAAAAAAGTAACTTTTCATATAACACCTCTTAATATATAGAATGAAACAAACAGCTGTTAATTTTATTCTGTACCGCGAATGTGGTGGAACACAATAAAACAATTTTTTATTCGCCTACATAGTAAAGTGTTACTCTATTACTGTGATTTGCGGCTTTAAAGTATCACTTTTCAACTATTTGTTTTGTTGTCATAGCTACGTCCAAAAAAGTAAAAGGCATTTGTATTTGTTTAAATTCTATGAAAAATAAAATTTTTTATGAAAGCAACCCTCAAATTCAAAATTTCATTATCCAATTAAAATAGTTGTTATCATTTGTTGTCATAGCTACACAATAATTTGGAAAAAATAATAAATATTTTGTCAAAGGTTACTTGTTCCACATATTTTAATTTTAAAATTTATGAAAATTTATAATTTTAATTTAGAATAAACAACTTTTCTTAAAATATTTTGCTTGCGGCGAATAAAATGACGCACGGACGTAAGCTATTTTGGACTTAATGTGGGTGAAAATCTCGGCTAGCGCCTCGATTTGCAAACTCCACATCCGTCCGAAATCTTTAGCTTTACGTCCTAGCATCATAATGTACTATATTTGATTGTATTGAATGCTGAAATAAATTTTATTTTATTTTATAAAAATTTGATTGCATGTTATAAAAAATCAAAAGCAAACATTTTCGACCTGTAGCCCTATTCCAGGACATCGTGAAATAGGAATTGGGAAATAAATTGTAGCAATTTTTCATAACGTGCCGCGGTAAATAACAAATTCGTATTAGAAAATATTTCGTTATTTCATTTATCGCACTTTTTTCTCAATTCACAATTCCCAAAGAAATGCCGGAATAGCCGGAATTATATAAAAACCAGTCACTTCAAACTGAAGCGCATGTCCCTCTCTCGAATATTAAAAAAGACAAAGACTACTATGATTAAATTGAATTGAATAAAATTTCCAAAAGATTGTTTCTTGGTTTCTCATTAGTATAAAATTTGATGTCTTTCATCAGGTAGGGCTTTCATTAGGCTTTTTATAGACTTTTCATTTTCAAAATACCAAATAATTAAAAAAATAACGAAATTGAATCAAATTTATTTAATTTTTTGGAATTAATTATTCAAAAAAATACAATAAAATTCATTGTTTTTCTTTATTCGTTTTACTTGTTTTATCAACAAATTAATAAATGTTACTCTATCGGAGGATAAAACGTTGTATTGGGTTCGTTTTTAATGAATTTTCTCTCGAAAATTTGTAATGCTCGCTTGTGCCTCGCTCACATCGTAAACTTTTCCTTGAAAAATAAAATATTGCATTAAACACTTACACAATATATTGCTATTCTTTCGATTCTCCATACAACTTGTGGAATAAGAAAGAACTGCTATAAAATGGAGCATTAAATCTATTAAAATTGAGAAGGTCATTTTTTAAAAGAAGTATATATGTCTTGATTTCATGATTTTCAAAAAATTTTAAAATTGTAATAGCTCTTTTTCGATACGTAAGCAACTGCTCAGAAATAAAATAGTGATGCCAAACATCCCAATTTTTTTAATATGTTTAAAAGGGATGGATGCATAGAGAGCCAACTTGTAGTTCCAGGCGATTTCATTTCTCGTTTAGCAGCACCATAATATTTCTGAAATTCAGATAACATGGTGGTCCGTTGGGGTTTTCAAAACGTACCTATCTCCCTAAGAAATATTTAAACAGCAAAAGGCTTAAATTCCATCGCGGATTTGACAATACTAAATCCGATAGATGGCATATGCTTTTAGAGGTAAAAAACTGGTTGGTGCAACCATTTCAAGATAAGTTTTAATTTAAAACGATTCCTTTGAATTGAAAAAATTCCAATTACTTCTTTACTTACTTGAGTTTAATTGATCTCAAAAATCCAAAATTAAAACGATTCTATTATTAAATGTAAAAAATCCCGCACTTTCCATGTTTTTTCCCGCTTTCCCGTTTTATATGAAATATCCCGCAAACGGGAAAAAATCCCGCGACCTGGCAACACTGCCTCCCACTCGTCAAGGTCACATATAATTTTTTAATTTTGATGAGCTGACCGCAGTCGATAATTTATTCGATAATTTATTGAATTTTTTTGTTAAATCTTTCAATCTTTTTCGATTTTTCTAAATCAAACTCGATTCCTTAAAAAAACTTTTGTTTTACCATCTCCTTGCCTATGTCTATAAAAGCCAGATAAAAACAAATGTTTTCAATTTTTTTGTTTTCAGTAGGCATGGACAAATACATTTTTGAACTGTGGAAAGTTGGTAGCACTTATAGTTTGTGAGAAAATCGTTTATAACATAATCATCATAATAGAAATCAGAATTCATTCTCTGAAGAAGGTCTCTTAGAGACAGAAAATATATTTAGAAAAATAAAATATTATTAAAGTGTCTTTTAATCAAAAAATTTTTATTATAACATAATGTCAATCTCTTGTTACTTTACGCAAATAACTTATTTAATAAGTTTAATAAAAAATTAAAGAAAACAAAGTTTTTTATAATTTTACTGTTGCTCTATATATATTTCAGCTTGTTGGGCCATCTTCTTGAGTAATCTCCAGAAGATGGCCTAACAAGCTGAAATATATATAGAGTAACAGTAAAATTATAAAAAACTTTGTTTTCTTTAATTTTCTATTAAACTTATTAAATAAGTTATTTGCGTAAAGTAACAAGTGATTGAAATTACGTTATTTGAAAACTTACGCCAAGTGCCAACGGCAAACAGTGTTAATTATATAAAATCGTTTATGTAGAAATTCGAACGGACACCGAAGTCTCACCAATAGGTATCCGATTTTACTTGTTCATAGTACGCAGCCCTAAAAAATAACAAACGACGTTTAATAATTGTTTCTTTATAATCATATAAGTAGCAAAATTAACTGCACAATGAAGTTTAAAATTTTCCATTATTCTCATATATCCGAAAATATGTGGTAATTCTTTCTTATTATTTTAAACTTCCATTTAACACAATTTGTACTTTAAAAAATAATTTGTTTTAATTTAATGTCGATGGTTTTATTAACAAAATTTATGCAATTTATAGATTAATCGAAACAATCATTGTAATTATACCTCGAAAAGTTTATATATGAAAAAGAATGTTCTATTTCTTTTAAATTAATGATCACTTTTATTAAGTTATATTAAATATTGTAACCAATTTCTGGATCAGACATCCTGAAATCATGGTTGAGCCCCCATATTTGTGAATATTAAGATAAAAGTTCTAATTAATCGAATACGAAAATCAAACTTATGTCAGCAAAATACAAAAAACGATTTCCATATTATTTTATTGTTAAAACATCTTCGTTGCATAAATAGGGTTGAACAAATAGTTTTCCTACATGTATATTAAAAATTGAAAATGATTGACCATATTTAAATTACGTTAAGCACTCAGTTTTAATATTTAGTTCACAACGGTCTAAAACAATATAGTTCCACAGAAAACAAATAAATTCGCATTTTTATCTTTGCACTACATGAGTTGAAAATGATTCATATAAAGTTTTCTACAATCTCACTAAATTCAAACCTTAAGTTTCGTTACTAAACTTAAATTATGTAGATGATAATATATTATATCATCTTATTTTTGGCCAACCATTTAAAGAAATATCTATTTCATAAAATTATATTCATAAATTATAATTCATTCAATATCACTATATTAAACTAGGGGATCAAAACCAACTGGTGAATCAAACGCAATATTACTACAAAGTGTAAACACAGCGATTAAATTTCCAATACAAAACTAAACGATAATCATAAATGATATTGATAACCATCAATTGGTGACCCCAATTGTGCAAACACATTTCTCTCTTCAATTATCTTAAAATATATTTTAACAAATTTTACACTTGAAACAATTAGGGTTCGCAGTTCGCACATTTCATTTAAATTAGTTTCGTAATTAAGGTATAAACCTGTGAGAACTTTTATTAAAAAATTCCGGTCTGCCTAAATTATTAATAAAGTTTTTTTGTCAGTTAATATTCTAACACAATAAAACCAAATTTAGCTCGCAAAATCAAAGCGTAAGGTTTGAACTGTCTCTCAGAATGTGAGAATAATTGTTTTATTTTCTATATGTTGTAACCGTTATCAACGGAAGTTCGAAACGTAATGTAAATTAATACTTTTTACTCTACTTGCTTTATCAATGTTTAAAAAAAAATTCCGATTAAAAAACTCAACAGGATTCTTATAGTTTGAAGTAAAATCTTACATTTTTCTCTGTAATCTTATAATCACTGTGCTGTCTGATGTCATAACATAATATATTGTAAAACCTCAATGAAATATTCATAATTTTTTTTTTAAATTGAAAATAAAACATTCGCGAAAAAAAAAGAATAGAATAAAATCTTATAAGAAATAATAAAAAAACTAAACCAAAAAAACAGATACAATAACAAATTTTTGTTGCATTAACACGTAATAGTTTTATATTCGTTGATTGGGCTAGTGATTCGTTTCTTTATAAAAGTGTATGTGTGTCTGGTCTTTAACCTTGAAACCGTCGGTTTTTTATTGTTATTTTTTTTAATTCCATTTGAAAAAATAAAACAAAATAAAAAATTATCTTCATTTTTTAATGATTTTCTTCTTCTTATATTTATCTATTTTATGTTTGTGTTGGTTTATTTATTTGTCTTCGGAGTATTGGGTTTTAAAGTTTGGGAATAAGAATAAAACTTTTGTGATAAGAATTGGAGCTTTGCAAAGCTTTCAATAAACTTTTCTTTATATATGTCGTTACAAATGAAAGTAGTAGCAATCTTTCTGAATCAAATCACTGTCATTTCAACATTATCCAGAATTAAATAAATTACATGCTTGAGAAAATTCGATTTAACGTTTGAACCCGAAACTATTTAATTGTGTTCATTAAATTTTGTATTCATTATCTCATTATTAAATTTAACAAATACAATTATCAGTAAATGACTCAACATATTAAAAAAAATTAAATTCTGTAACACAAACATAATGAATTTCAATTGATCGTTTAATCGTTAATTGATTATAACAAAAGCGGATAGAGATTATTGGTGAATGCGGTGCAATATTATTATAAATTAATGTTCTGAATTTTATTTAAAATTGATATATTTAATTATTTGTGGAAGTTCAATGAGCTTGTTGATGGATTGATAATTATTACTTACTAACAATTGTTACATTCCATTTAGTAGCTTTGCTAGGTTAACCAGCTCTTTTCAACGGAGACCATCTCTAGTGTCTGTAGTCAAACGTCTCAAAACACTCTAAAAGCTTGGCATAATTTATTTGATTTCGAACGTTTTCATTCGATGGGATCCATGTCTGATTGTTGTGGAAAAAAATAAAATAATTGCAATTATTTTGTAATGTAAATTCAATTAATCGCCACGCCGTTATTATTCGATTTAAAATGCAGGCCTTTTAGACCCTTTAAATTTCTGTGTTTTTAGGGAATGGGAGTGGGGAGGGGTGAAAAAAAAGGTTTTTTGACCAAAATTGGTGTCCTTTGAAAAAATGAGGCACCTCAACACACTATCCAATTTAAATTCCATGTAGAGATGCCGCAGTCCTGATTGATTCGAAGGTCAAGTATCGTAAACACCTTCTATATCTAAAAAACACCCAAAGCGAATTATTTGGCATCTAGTTCTCTTTCAATTTTAGTCACCAAATGATGCGCAGCTGTTTCTACCAATTTCCCAATCTCGTTTGCATGCTGATTGGTCCTTAGTGGCAACTGTAGCAAGGCGGTGTCCGAGTCATACCAGTAACGGTCAACCAGCCTTTCCAGAGTTTTGAAGACAAAAGAGTTGAGACTTATTGGCCGAAATGACTTGGTTTCGCTGTACATAATTGGTTTTACCTGGTTGTGGTATGAAAACAACTCTAGCTTTCGCCACGCTTATGGGACATAGCCATATTTTTTTTTTTTTTTTTAATAAAATGTGATGTGTAGTAGGCATTACAATATGTGTCACAACAACACATAAAAACTTTTTAAGACCAAGGTCCCACAACAACATGCGTTCTAAGGATGTTAATGGACGCAAATCTGTTTTTTTAATATTTTTTGTTAAATAATGGACAACTAAACTATAAATCCTATCACATATAAAATATGACATAGGCCAATATTTCGTGATAGGATAGGGAAAATAAAAATAAAATAAGAGATAAAAAGCAAATTTGTTTTAAAAATTTGCAGGAACAAAACTAAAATTGGTTTGCCAATAGTCCAGCTAATGGCATAATCCTTGATTATGGGACGCAGTATATTTTTCAATGATTAAAGCTCAGATATATAGTTATATGAAAGCTCGTTTCTTCGAGCAAGCTACAGCGTTCCAGCATCAAGGAATATTCATTAGCTAAGATTGAGAGTGCTACCGTTGACTGAATACAGTTCATCCGCCAGCACCCCTAAGATATCACCTTGGCTAGTGATATCTCACTGCTATTGCCAGTGGTATGTGATATCTCACGTTAACTCATGTGCCAATAACAGGGACTGGAGTACGCGGGGTTGTCACACCCGTAGATCAAAAAATAGAAAAAAATTAACAAATTAATAAAAACTGATCCCTCCATGCGTACAAGGTAGACCTATAAATTTAACAGTGATTCAATGAGGCCATGCATATTATTCTGTAACATGTATGGATAGATTCCATCAGTACCCCTAGATTTGAACGGGTTGAATCAATGGCCCACCTCAGAGATCCTGTTCACCACATTCCCAGCCAGGATCCAACTATCTTTATTTAGAGTTACAGTTGGTTGTTCCTTTGTTTCACAAGTGGAGCTGCTGCCTGGGAAATGTGTGCAAAGCAGATGTGGCGCTATTTCTTCTCCAGATTCTTTATACCTCCCAGTTGGCATAAGCAATAAACCTGGTTGGTATTTGGGTTCCTTTAAGAGTGCTCTATGAAGCCTTGCTGCCACAGGATAGCTCTCAATTGACTTACAAAACTTCTTCCAAACACACTTTCTAGCACCCCGGATGCTATATTCATATTCCCTCCAATAGATACGATAGCGATCCAGTCATCGGTATTATTTGTTTGCTTGGCTTTCTTTATAAGTTTACTGACGGTAACTTTCAGCCTTTTCAGTTTTCTGTTTCACTTTTGTATAAATTTTTTTCAAAAATTGTTATCATTTTCTAAGTTTTCTTCTATTAAACAAATTTTATTTGTTTTTATTTTATTCTTTTTAATCATTGAATATCTTAGCATCAATTTATGTTTATTTCTCAATCTCCATTTTAATGTGGTTATTTTTCACTGAGTCAATTGAAATCATTCCAGTTTATTTTTCAAACTGGTAATAGCGTGCCTATAAACTAATAGAATAAGTAAAATATTTATTGTATTTGGATTTTTGCATTCAATCCCTATACAATAGATAATACATATTCCGCTAAAATATGTCTAATGGTAGTAGAGAAATTCAACTTAAAGTAATTAACAGATGATAAGGTTTCAGCTTCGAAACAATAACCGACTTTGTGACGTAATTAATCAGTAGTACTGTTGAGGTAGTTTCGAATCCTAGTCCTAAATACGAAAACAGAAATGGTGTTTTTTGGAATGACCTCAAAGATTTATTGTGAGAAACCCAAATATACTTTCGAATTGGAGATTTTCAAATGATTCCCTTAGTTGATTGAGTTTATTTACTCACAAAAATCCCTTTTAATATTATATTTCAATTGTAATTCAATTTGTAATTCAATTTTATTTTCGATATAAAAATCGAATCGAATCTTTGTACCTTGATCAAGAGCAGTGTTTATAGTCCTAAAAGAAAACATAATATATGGGAAATGTCAAAGATTTATTTCATTTTACATGGCACATTTTTTTATTACATTTTTGATGTGTGATTTTTTTCTAGTTAGTCGTCGTTCACTGCTAGCCATTCATCAATTCGCAATATGAAGTCATTGATGAGAAATACAAATAATTTGTATTTCAGTTGTATTATTATTGCGTTTTTCTAGGAATAATATCCACAAACCAATAAACATATATTTAAACAAGTGCACATAACACTTCATAAAATATTACATTTCTTTTATAAATTCCACAAAAAAAATGTATTACCACCGCATTTTTTTGCATAATTTGACATCAGTAAGCACAATAGCTGAACTATATAATTAATAAAATGATAATAAAAAGCAAACAAAAAACCTCATATGCTTTTATCGAACAAAAAAAATTAACACATTATATGGTTTGTGGTAGAAATTGTAACAACAAAAAACAATTAATACAGAAATTAATCAACAATTTTATTGTAGTTTTTACGATATAAGAATTTTAAAATCAAATCCAAATAGAAGAAATGTAATTTAACCCAAATCGCATCTGGATTAAGATTTGTTTTTTTATTACGTATATCGTTAAAGAGTAGAAGCACAAAAAGGAATAATATATCAGCACGCGACATTAATACATATTGTTACAGTTCAGATTTAGATTCAGTTTAATGTTGTATAGTGTAACATATGGTTTTTATTTGTTGATGATATAACTATGTTTATGGATACGTTTTGAAATGTTTTGTTAAATATTGAGGTATGGTCAAATTAAAAACATGCCGTTCCAAGTAACGACATTATCACCAGGTTTTGTTTATCTTTGGGTCTCGGTCCACACAACAGGATATATTTGCATTCTAACCAACATTCGACCAATTAATGAGCTACAGGGTATACTAACCACCTATTTGTTTTAAACTTCAATAACTTTAAGTTGTGTCACTATTGCTTCGTACATCGTTCATTCACTAAGATAGAACTTGTCGTTCACGACCTTTATAGAATTTAGCCGCGTCGTTTTCGTCTCCTATTAAACAACTAATTGACTTTAAATATTTTGTATAACGGAAATTTTAAAATCAATTTCCTTTGGTATTTTTATGTCATTTGTCTATCTCAATATAATTTAATGTTTCTTAAAAGCTTCATCCATAAACGAATAATGAAATAAAATAATTTAAAAAAAATAATAAATCTTAGATAACAACAAAAGCGTCCATTAAAATATTTAGGTCTTTGTCATACATTGCCGAATCATGCAACTGAACCACATCACTTAATTGACGAAGAATTCTAATCAAACGACAAAACTTATAAAAATAGGTTATTGAGTTATTTTTAAACTAAACCATTTGTTTCCAGATAATTTTTTTTAATAGTAATTATTTTCTTTTAACATTTCGTGGGTAATCTACAAAACTATTACGTGTTTTGCATAGCAATTTCTTATCATTATTATGTTATGTTTGTTTTGATTCTTATTAATTGTTAACTGAAAAAAAAAAATTAAATAAAGATCAATTGTGCGAGATAAGATTTTACAATAACTTATATTGTATGTTAATTGTCATTGGAATCAGCCAGCGTTTCAAGAAAAAACCTTATGAATCCACTTTGAAATATTTTGAATTCATGTGCATGATAGACTTGCCAACCGTCCCGTTTTGAACGGGACAGACCAGTTTTACACTTAAATGTTCCGTTTCCCGACGTTACATGTACCGGACGCGGTTTGTCCCGTTTTCATAAAAAAAGAATTTTTGTTTAAAATTTGTTTGTTCCTAAAAATCTAACTGATTGAACTTCAAGTTAGATTATTGTTTGTTTCAATTTAACACAAAAACTATATCAATTTATTACTTTTCTATTACCAGTAGTAATAGCCGTAATTTTAATTTCGCTATTTACTTATATGAACTGTCCAACCTAAACGACAGATCATCTTCACAAGAAACTGGATATAGGCAAAAAATGAAGAAAGTTTAAATCGAATTTGCAAAAAAATATCTGAATGTGTTGTTGGAATTTGATTTCTTCGAATGGCTAAATTAGAACCAGAATGTTAAAGGGCTCATACACGTTTAGTTGTGAATGACAATCAATATGAATGATAATGAGTGAAAGTCAAATTTTATGACTGAAATTTTAAATATGTTTAAAATTTTATCATCAGTCAAGATTAACATTCATGATTGATCGTGTTTGGGCTTCTTTAAGAGCCCCATACATCTGCAAGTATGCTTAACTAGAACAGCTATCAGATATGCTTGTATAGTTGCAAAAATGCTTGTATAGTAGGTATAAATCAAGTTAAGCTTTCAACATTTATAAACTCACTCACAATTTAAATGCTGATAATAATGTATCTCCCGGCAGTGTGTTAACTCACTCGACTGTTCATTCTTAAGGGTCGACGGATTGAGGTCAGTTTAGCCCACAGAGGCTTATGATGTTGATAATTAAAAGAACGCATCGGTTGGTTTAATTGTGGCATACTAAATCCTGACCTAGCCCCTGATACGATATTTATTTTATACGATATTCTGTTGTTAAATTTTATAAAAATTTAATGAGATTTGGATGATATTAGCGTGAAGAAAGTTCATCCGCCTCCTCACTATAAGTCCATCCTCGTCATCCATAACGCATATTTTAGTTTATTTGTAGTCAAATTCAGTTTAGTTTTTTACGTCATATGTTTTTATGCTACATCCTACATTTTTTTTCCAAAAAATTGGCTAAAAAAATAAATGAAATCATTTTTTGACACACTTGACAACATTTTCTTGACAAACTTATAATGCCATAATTCTCTATAATAAAAATAAAATTTCATTTCAAACAAACAATTTTATTATTTTCCAAAAAATTGGGTAAAAAATAAATAAAAACTTTCTTTTGGCACACTTGACAACATTTTTTTGACAAACTTATAATGCCATAATTCTCAATAATAATAATAAAATTTCATTTCAAACAAACAATCTCATTTTTTTCCAAAAAATTGGATAAAAAAATAAATAAAAAATATGGAGGGGCTGAAATCTCACAGCTCTGAGATATCAAGACTTCGGTCTGGGTTAAGGATTTGTATATAGTTTTCGGCAAAATACTTTTATGAGGACATGGTTTTTAGTTTTGGGCAGCGATGTATATCAAACATAACTAGTATTTATTGAGGTTACTGTTGGCACTTGGCGAAACATTATTAATAATAAATTTATTTTAATAAATGAAACACTTGTTTGTATTCCGCAAATTAATTTTTGTTTCTAACTTTATTTATTTTAAAAATAAAATTAAAATTAAAAACAGCTCGACCGGTTTCGGTTTTTACACCATTTTCAAGAGCTTTAAAATTGTTACAAAGAAAAAATAATACAACATTTCATTTATATACAAATAAAATTAAATTAAAAATGAAACTAGATCAAAAATGAATACAAAACAATTTTTAAATATTAGCTAAATATTAGCTTAAATTTGTATATTTAGATAATGTATTACCTACATGTACTGATATTTTAATGCATTCGTCATCAAATCATTCTTTTAATGCAAAAAATGCCGCAATCTTTTCACTCGTCGAGAGACTTGTTAAAACACCACTTTCTGACCAAAATTTTCAAAAAGAACTAAATTTAATTTTATTAATTGCTAAAAACAACGGTTTCGAATCAAAATTAGTTCACAAAATCCTTCAACGAAAGTTAAAACGTATTGCTTACAATTTGATTTATCTAAATTCATTCAAGATACTAAACATTGGCGCAAAATTCATTATTCGGGTAATTTAAGTCAGAGACTAGGTAATACATTATCTAAATATACAAATTTAAGCTGTGCATTTTACAACAATTTCAACTTACATAATTTATTAGTTAACAACAAACCTAAACAAAATTTAATTTTGAAATCTGGTGTCTACCAACTTAGTTGTGTAGATTGTAATGCTATATATATATATAGGTCAAACTGGTCGTAATTTCAAGCAGCGATGCTCAGAACATTTTAGGGCATTAAGATTGGGACATACAAGTTCAACTTTTTCTAACCATTTAATTAACGAAAACCATAATAGCTGTTTTCTTAATAACGAAAATCTAAAAATTCATCATGTTGAAACTAAAGGCCCCAAACTTGATATTCTTGAATCGTTTGAAATTCGTAAAGATCTTTATTTAAATAAAAGTTTATTAAATTTACAAACAGATGTCATTTATTCGCCTTTAACCAACCCAGATCTGTTTCTTTAACACAAAATTTTACTTGTTTTCAGAAAATTCTAAATTGTGTTGTGATTTCCTTTTGTTATATACCAAGATGCAGTCATTATTTCATATATTAATTTTAATATTTAATGGATAAACAATAGTTTTTAAAAAATGTCAGCTCTTTGAATTTACTATCATTTAAATTTTTAAAAATTGTTTTGTATTCATTTTTGATCTAGTTTCATTTTTAATTTAATTTTATTTGTATATAAATGACATGTTGTATTATTTTTTCTTTGTAACAATTTTAAAGCTCTTGAAAATGGTGTTTTAAAGCTCTTGAAAATGGTGTAAAAACCGAAACCGGTCGAGCTGTTTTTAATTTTAATTTTATTTTTAAAATGAATAAAGTTAGAAACAAAAATTAATTTGCGGAATACAAACAAGTGTTTCATTTATTAAAATAAATTTATTATCAAACATAACTCTTTGTTAAAATACAAGTATTTTTTATCTCTGTTTAAAAATTTATTACAAAAATAACACGAAACATCAACACGTTGTCAGAAAATTATAATCAAAATTCCAAAAATATTGTTAAATTAAATAAAATCAAACTTTTTCAAAATTCCAAAAATATTCCAAAAATTAGAATAAAATCAAATATTTAAATTTTTTCTAAAATCCAATATTTCAAAAATTCTTAAAAATTCAAACTTTTTCCAAAATTCTAAAAATATTGCAAAAATTATTACAAAATCAAAAATTGAAATTTTTTTCAAAATTCCAAAAAATTATAATAAAATCAAACATTAAAAATTTTTCAAAATTCAAAAAATATTCCAAAAATTCTTACAAAATCAAAAATTAAAACTTTTGCCGAAATTTTAAAAATATTGAAAAAATTATTACAAAATCAAAAATACAAACTTTTTCAAAATTCCAAAAATATTTCAAAAACTATAACAAATTCAAAAATTTCCATGTCAAATTTCATTCTATATTACATTTACGTCATAAAAATAGCTACATTTTTGTCCCAAAAAATTGGCTAAAAAAATAAATGAAATTATTTTTTGACACACTTGACATTATTTTTTGACAAACTTATAATGCCATAATTCTCTATAATAATAATAAAATATCATGTCATACAAACTATTAATTTTATTTTTTTTTCTAAAATAATTGGGTAAAAAATAAATAAAAACCTTTCTTTTGACACACTTGACAACATTTTTTTGACAAACTTATAATGCCATAATTCTCAATAATAATAATAAAATTTCATTTCAAACAAACAATCTTATTTTTTTCCAAAAAAATGGGTAAACAAATAAATAAAAATTTTTGACACACTTGACAACATTTTTTTGACAAACTTATATTGCCATATAATTCTCAATAATAATAATAAAACTTCATATCAAACAAACAATTAATTTTATTTTTTTTTCCAAAAAATTAGGTAAAAAAGTAAATAAAAATCTTTCTTGTGACACACTTGACAACATTTTTTTGACAAACTTATAATGCAATAATCTAGTTTTTGATCTCACATACCAATCCCGACCATCAAGATTTCTCCAAATTGAATGTTCCTACTCGTAATCACTTAAAATGAACGTTTTTTAAGCCAAAAATATGAAAATTTGCTATTTTTGACACACATGATGATTTTTTTGACACACTTCCGGTACAGTTATCGAACACAGCGTCCTTTCGGACCTGTCCCTTGTGTATACTTATTTTTAGAAAAAAAAATTTTTGAAATCCCTCCAGCGGTTTTCCCTGCAGCGTAGTTAATGACGGACGGCCGGCCGGCCTACAGACAGACAATCATTTTTTTTTTTTTGCTTTTTTAGAATCAGGAGGTCCTAAAACGTCGAGAAATATCAAAAAAAGTGGGGGTAAGAATTTCACTTTGAGCTCATGAATGTAATACTTAGGTCAGACCGAAGCAACTTTCTTTTGACACACTTGACAACATTTTTTTGACAAACTTATAATGCCATAATTCTCTATAATAATAATACAATTTCATTTCAAACAAACAATTATTAATATTATTTTTTTTTCCAAAAAATTGGGTAAAAAAATAAATAAAAATCTTTCTTTTGACACACTTGACAACATTTTTTTGACAAACTTATAATGCAATAATCTAGTCTTTTGATCTCACATACCAATCCCGACCATCAAGATTTCTCCAAATTAATTTCTCCAAATTAATTTCAAGATTTCTCCAAATACCTTACCTCCTCGTAATCACTTAAAATGAACATTTTTTAAGCCAGAAATATGAAAATTTGCTATTTTTGACACACATAATGATTTTTTTGACACACTTCCGGTACAGTTATCGAACACAGCGTCCTTTCGGACCTGTCTATTGAGTATATTTTTAGAAAAAAAAATTTTTGAAATCCCTCCAGCGGTTTTCCCTGCAGTGTAGGTAATGACGGCGGCCGGCAGACAGACACACTTTTTTTTTTTTGCTTTTTTAGAATCAGTAGGTCCTAAAACGTCGAGAAATGCCAAAAAAAGTGGGGGTAAGAATTTCACTTTGAGCTCATGAATGTAATACTTAGGTCTTTCAGACCGAAGTAAATGTAAAAATACTGATGTACCATCCTTTTATTTGATACGCTAGTGGGCTCGGTTAAAAATGTATATTTTTTATAGCCTTACATCGCATCGCAAAACAAACATAAACAACTTTATTTATTAATAACCACGCCATTTTGGGTATACAGGTTAATTTTATACGCATCTTAAATTTCAGTCAGACCCATAGAGTTTGTAGTTTATGAGATACTCGATATAATAGAAAAATCATGTATGCTTAAAATCATGCAGCAGTCAGAAATATTTCCAAACCAGTAAAAGCATGGTTCCGAGGGCTGAACAGTCTGTATGGTTAATATTGCGAAGCACCCAGAAAATATCGAAAGTAACCGAAAATAAATTTAAAAAGAGTTCAGAACTAGATCTAGGGTACTATATAATTCAATTGGCAATAATACATTCGTTTAGCTTAGAAACATGAAATATTCAATAAAGCTATTTTATCTGGACTAAAATGCTCTCAGTTCAATACGTTATAAGAAGTACAGTTTCTTTCAGATTGGGAAAACTCGATTTGTGTTAAAAAATTCGTTGCAAAGTTTCTCGTTCGGTCATTAATGGCAGTGTGGTTCTCGAAGTTTTCCATTCGTGGCTTCTGTCTTATAAACACGTAAGTTTTTATTATTTCCATACCAGAGTAACCATGCTTGAAATAATGACAACGAAGTCGTTCCCAAATACATGACCACCAAATGTGACACAGTTCACTTATAGACGTTGGGTAAAAAATAAGCAAACATGACTGCAGATTGTTTTACCTACAAATGGAAAATAGCTGCCAGAAATTTGCAAAAAACAGCACTTTCAACAGCTACAAAACTTTTTTATTTAAATATTGTCAAACTATAAACTAAAAAAATAAAAGCGACATTTGCATAGTATTTTAAACTAAGGTTACAAAGCGTCCCGATTTTGGTGGAATTGTCCCGACTTTTAAAGAAAAGTCCCGCGTTTTAATTAATGGTCTAATTAAAAAAATTTTTGTGTAGATTTGTTTTACTCATTTTCATCAAATAATCGGCATTTGATTAATCGGTATCGGCCGATAAAGAAAGCCGATTAATAGATAATCGGCAATTTTGCTTATCGGTGCAACCCTAGCAACCCTATAAACATTGAAAAAAAACTTTAAAGTATATAATTAACTAATCAATAGTGGAAAACTTTATTTGTACGCATAGTTCCAACAATTGTATATAAAAGAAATCTAAGATTAAAAGAAGGAAAAAAAGTTTGTGGACGAACTGTTATTTCCGTATTGTTTTTTTCGGTTAGATATATACATATTATTCTTCTTAGATACAAAGTCCCAGTAAAACAATTGATGCCGACAGAGGCACAATTAACAATCGTAACAAATAAAATTAAATATTTTATTTTTTAATTAAATTTATATTAACGAGTATACGCTCAAGTGTAAAACAGATATATTATTTGAAAAAGTGGTAATATTTTGTCAACAACGTCAACCTTTCACATAACACCATTTTTCCACTTTCCACTCCTAGCCCCTCAAAACGCAAGGTATTAGGTAACCAGGTTCAGAGAAGAAACATACATTTTTGAAAATATTACGAAACTCTATTTTCAAGGACAACTAAAGAACTCAAATATTAATGGAAATAAATTTCTTATTCTCACAAGATCAGATGACCGTCCAAATACCTTTCAGTTTGTCATGATTTTCAATTCGTTCAAAATATCCAAGCTTTTTGGATCCAAGTAAATTTTTGATTTTCTTAAACGCTAGTACATCGTGTCCCGTTTTGTAAATTTGAAAAGGTGGCAACACGAATCGGAAATACCTCTGTTTGTGCAGCTTTGTCATTCTTGATCGGATAGAAGTGATATTTTGCAAATAACGCTAGATATACATAACCTTTACGAATTTTAAAAAGGGTTTTAACTACAACTTCATTTTTTTTTAATTTAGAGACATCATATCCGCACACCTTATTAGTTATTACATCCAAAATAGACACCACCGACCGAAATCTGGTTTATTTAATTCGTGGTATTTCTTACAAACACAGTCTTCACAATTCACATAACACTCCCAAAACCGTAATATATTTCTCAAATACAAAATTATAAATAAACTTGATAAAATCCAAAACAATGTATACCTTATGAAAAAACTGGTCTTAGTGACTTTTACAAAACAAGAAACATAAAAATTCTTGATCTTATAGTTGGTTACAATAGCTATTACCATGCGCGCATCATCGTCGACAAAGTCAAAAAAACAATCAAATAAAGTTTAAGCGGAAAAAAGTTCATAGAATTAATCAAACTAAGACGATAAGAAAACAAACAGAAAAATCAACCAATAATTGTTATTAATTCTTAATTTATGTACAAAATATTCTTAACTTTTTCTTTTATATAAATAACAAATATAAATTATAACAGTTTCTTTTCTTATTAAATTTCTTTTACGTTGATGACGCTATATTGTATCTTTAATATGTAAACATATTTTTTTGTGAACCCATTCGTACGATGATAAAAAGAATTAAGAATTTATAAGATTGTATTGAGAAAATGGTAATAAATTAAATAAAAAATATATAAATATATGCAGTTCATTCATTTCGTGGAATACAACGATGATGTCAGTAAATAGGGCGCAAGTAGTTTTTATTATTATTTTTTTTTTCTATATAGTTACAACAATGTACGACTATTAACTATATATGATGTGGTTTTTTATTAACCGCGAAAATAGTTTTAATTTTACTTTCTGATTATTTTGTACATACGTGTATATGTAATTTACATGAGTAAACAATTTTTTTAGTTCATTTAATTTTTTATTTCGGAATTTCTGTTTTTTATGTTAATAAAATATTTTTACCGGTTTGAAATTTCTTTAAGTAGTTGTAAAAGATAAATTATACTTATATGGCAAAAATGCCGGTTAATACGAGTATTTTATATTTGGATTTTTTTTATATAAATTCTGGAAATAAAAGAAATTCAGCGTCTTTTAAAATTTGATTATAATAAGAATTTTAATTTATTTGATAAAACGTTGTTTTGAGATTTTACCTGTTTGGAGGTGCAGTAAAAATTACAATATGAATCTGCAATGATTATATTGGTTTTAATGAATGGAATTCAACAATTGGTAATTGTGATGTTCTGTTACTCAAATCTACTCGTAATAGCTCTAGCTGCAACCAAAGACTCAATTCTTTGCTTTCTCATAAACCAAGTAAAACCGTAAAACCGATTTTAAAATTTGAGTTGCATGAATATTGTTCTGAAGGTACACCAAAACCATTGACCACCGTGAAGGTCTCATACTCCTATTATCAGGACTCTTAGCAACATTATGCTTGATTCCAAATTGTAATAATTTTGTACTAACCGTGATTTAGGCTGCCTACAGTCCCGCCAAAAGGAAGTATCGGAAAAGAAGTTCGCAATTTCTGTTTTCATTCATAAATTATTGTATGTTTTGTTATTGCTAAAAAATAATTTACAAATTTATATTTATGCGTCCATTAAGATGAAATTGTATATAATTTTCATTGAGAAAAAAAGTATAAACAATGTATTTAGTATTTACACAACGACAAAATAAAATCATCGGCGACAGTAAAAATGACTAAAAACTTTAAACAAGGAACTTCCTAATAGCTCTGGTCGTAAAACTTCACTTATCGGCTAAACCATCGACATTTCCTATCTAACATCAGGAAATACAACTCATGTTTTAAATGGCGTCATTCGGCACACAAATCATAACAGTTTCAAACTTTCAAAGTGAAAAAGCAAATTTATCATAAAACCGGCCTCTTCATGATCAGCATAAATTTCTACCAATGTATTTCATCGGTGACGTTTTCATACTACAAGAGCTTCACGAAAACACAATATAGTGCGTTTGTTCACAAAATCAATTGACATAATGCCATCTGATACACACAAAATACATAAGATCATGTTGACAAAACGTTCGCTGGAGAACATGTGAGAAGACTCAAAGCTCAAATTATAGACGAAGTGACAATTAGTAGTCGGAGATCAATTTCAACCGAGAGATATTATTTTTCATAGGAGAAACGATCAATTGACAAAAGTTCCGAAAACTCATCGATGCTATGCTACGATGAAATGCCGTCAACTATTTCACTGATATATTGTGTATATATATGTAAAAATCGAAACAGAATGTTTGATATTTGTCCGTTTTCAAACCAAGTTTTGTTCAGACTATCTTTTCATTTGCGAAAGGCAGTTTGACGGTAATACAAATAACGTTGGTAGACTAACGATTTTGCTATTTTCATATACAGACAGTTCATGTCAAAATCACTTCAAATTACTTCAAATACACGATGCCGAGATCGATAAGAATTTGCATCATGTTGTGAAGAATATGTTTGTTTCTTTCTGTTTTTTATATATGTGTGGGACTGAGTCCCAGTTTTTGAAATATATACATACCACTGGCAATAGCAGTGAGATATCATTAGCCATGGTAATATCTTAGGGATGCAGGTGAATCAACAATAGCGCGGACTCTTACCGGGCAAAAACATATCCCATGCTTTTGATCCTGTTGTATACCTGCGGTACCAACAGTTAAGGCATTCCTTCGCAGGGCAAGGGTTGAGTATAGTATTCTCTCGTCTATTATAATGTTGTGTTGTCGTGGTTTTGCTGCGTAGTGTTGATCATGGCTGCTCTTCGTTCGTCTCGAAACAATTGAGTTCATTATACTTGTCATGATCTCATTCGCTATGTCTAAGTTGTCTTTTGAACTCAATATAAATTTCATGAGGCTATGTGCAATGATTGACTCACCCATATGCTGCTCAATAAGTCTTCATGCGTTTGCAAACCTTCCGCATTCGATTAGCACGTGCTCTGCGTTCTCGGCCTTTCCCTCACAGTAGAGGCAGTTGGGTGCGTTACATGCTTATACTTGCATAAGTCCTCACGGAAACATCGATCGGCCTCCTACTCGAAATAACATTTACAGCCTCATCATATACCGTGCGGAAAGCACAGCATATGCGCAACGATGTCAGTCTATAGGCCGTTTTTTAGGTCTAACATAAGATAGCATTTCAACGCTGAGGCCCCTTATGCGTGCCGGATACATCAATATTAATGTGCTAAGCTAACACTACCGAGAAGCTTTCTGATCGGTTATCTAGGGCCGCCAATGTTTGACATAAGTCTTGCAAAAGCAACATCAACTCGTTTGGTTTTGTCAACAGCGTACATCAGGTGGTCTTTAAATTTGAATCTGTGGTCTAGAACGACGCTAATATACTTCAGGTGCTGTCCAGATTTTATGATCTGTCCACTAACCCAGATATCGATACTTTCCACTACTTCTGCTACTCATTAGTACGACTCCCGTTTTCTGATCGGCCATCTCTGATCCTGGTTTATTGCTCAGTCATGCTCCAACGCTGTTTATGGTCTGGTCACAGTTGCTAGTAATGTCCGTGAAGTTCTTGTCATCTGCATAGCCGATAATGGTTGTCCGTGTCATCTGCATAGCCGATAATGGTTGTTTGTTGCGGCACACGTACTTTGAGAACACCATCGTACATGATATTCCATAACAGTGGTCCAATGGCCGATCCTTGGGGTTCTCCTCCTGTTATATTGTGCTGCTAAGGACCTGCTGTGGTATCATAGACCAGAGATCTTCCCGTGAAGTAACTTGCTATTATACGTAACAGGTAGTCAGGTACGTGCAGTTCGTCTAGGGCTCTCAGAATTTGGTTCCAGCTGGCATGAGTTTAAGGCATTTTCAACATCCAGGGTGACAACTCACAACAGCACTGTATTGTTTTTCACCCTCTAGCCATCTTTTACCACTAAATGCGCTATCTCACATACTGCAGAGATTGCATGAATGGTAGAGCGTGTATTTCTGAAACCAAACTGCCTGTCCAGAAAGGCCCCACTCGCCTTCAGTATATTGCTCAAGTCGAATATCTTTAATTCTCTCGAAGATCTTTCCAGTTGTGTCCAGCATGCACAATGGGCGGTAGGACGAAGGTTCTTCTGGTGACTTGTCATCTTTTGGTATAAGCACAAGGCGTTGGCGCTTCCTTTGTCTCAGATAATTTCAATTATCATCGGCTTCTTCTTTATCGCTGTTTTTAAAATGATATTTGGGATGCCGTCTAGACTGGGCGTGCTACTAACGGAAAATCCGAGTACCGCGTTTAGTACCTCTTCGGCGGTGGCAGCCGAAATTGAGCTATCCTCAATTTGCAGCTCACGAGGTAGAGAGATGTCACCGTGTTGAAAAACGCCAGACACAATTTCAGCCGTTATATCTGGGTACAGTGGTGAAGCCGGTTGAACACCCTTTAGTTTAGTGAGTACAATTTTGTACGCACTTCCCCATGGGTTACTCTGAACTTCATCTATAAAACACTGGAATGATCTGCTCTTACCATTAGCGATTGCTTTCTCTTTCCACTTTTCCGGAAACCCACTGTGGAACTGCTCATAGTGCTTATGATTTCTCCTCCGTTTACATTTCCTCCGGAGTTTGAGGCCGAGCAATACTTTTCAGCATCTCCGTGTCCAACTCTTTGATTTTCCACCTATTTTGCTGCCCTTCCACTTAACTTGGCGCCTTTCAAACAGCTGTGCGGACTGGGTCTCAAATATAATAGCACGATGATCTCTGTGCATTTACAAGTCAGACGCCTCCCATTGTGCTCGTGTCGAGAGTGTCCCACTTACAAAAGTGATATCCATTATTGTTATCCAGTGTACCTCCTACTGGAAACACTGGGTTGATTGCTGGTTGTTTTGGGACAACTGCCTTCGTCGTGACCTTTAAGGGTGGTCTACTGACGTTGCTGTTCCTTTTCGACATATCTAGATCCGGGCGCTCGGTCACGTTTTGGGTTGCGCTTCTCGTTGTAGATGGTACATGGTGGAAGTCCAGCGGTTGTGCATGGACTGTCGCTAAAGCTAACGCTAACGTGACCTTAACGTCTTACTGCTCCTGGAAAATGCCGGCTCTGGCTTCTTCTGCTTATCACTTGAAGTAGTAGCTGGTACAGCGATCAAGTTTGTCACCACTGTACCATTGCGGCTTCGACGACTGGGAGCCTGATTGCTCACTCACCGCAACCGGATCTGTTTTGCTGCATAATACGTGACCTTCTATCTGGTATTTATTTTCGGAATTACCATCTCTTAGCATTTTATATTTACTGTTAGATGAAAATAAACAGCCGCTTCTAACATGAAGACAAGCGCTGACCAGTGACCCGCCCACGCTCTTTTATTTGATCGTTCTCTTTCACTATCCGCCACCTGTGACCCCCACAGTAGCCTAAACCTCAGCCCTGTGCATATTACTATATGTGATATTTAATCATCGTGAGAGACAGTGCGTCAGATGATCAATGAGTATGTCACTAGTTGGATTATTGGCAACTCCATTTTAGTTTTGTTCTTGCAAATTCAAAACAATTTTGTCCCCTCTCATTTCATTTTTATTTCCTCTATTTATTATGAAATATTGGCCTATGTCCAGTATCGACCGCAGTTACACTGACAGGTAACAATGGATATTCTTTTTACAAAAGAAAATCATCAAAAGCTGGGGATTAATTTACAATCATCACATGCGATACGGAGACTTTAAGTAGATTACAACTGGTAGGTTGTGACATATTTGCCTTTGTTATCGAAAACATACAGAGCGAACAATATGGTGGAATACTGTAACTCCGTTGTAAGTACGTCAATAGAGGCAGCGACATGGCAGGCAGAACTGCTGCAACTGCGCCAGGAGGAACTGGTAAAACGTTCCTAATTAGATTGGTTCTGACAATAATTCGATTTCAGAATGACATAACTCTTGCGTCGTCCGGAATAGTTGCGACTTTGCTACCAGGTGGCAGCACTAGTCATCCCGATTTGAAATTAGCATTGAACTTGCAATTCATTTCAACCCCTACGTGCAATATTTTCAAAGCATCCGGCATGTGAAAGCAGTGCAGAAAATGTAAACTTATTGTTTCGGATGAATGCAAAATGGTGCACAAAAATCTGCAGTTTCTTAATCAACACCAGCAGATGAAATAAATGTTTACCTGAAATACTCTATACTTTGTGGCGACTCGTTAAAAGGTTAAAATTAACTACAAATAGGCGTGTCTGTCTAGTTCGAAACAATCGATCAACTAAGGTTTTCGCTCACATCAAATGCTGCAAATTGGCAACGGAAAGGTATCGGTTGCTCTAATCCAGGACGAATATCATTGCCTCATATGTTCTGTCGTCAAAAGCTATTATTACGAGCTATTTTTTATTCAACCAAACTGAGTCACCGCAACGCATGGGTACAGCTAGTAAAATATAAAAAGTTAGACATTTTTTTATCCACGACTACTAAAGAATATATACTTTCCATGTGTCTTCCATTGTAATTTTATACATTCTCTCACTTGATGAAGAATGTGACGCAATCATTAAATTCTACAACAGTTCTATAGTTTATTAAATATTCCCCTAACAAATTAAAAACGTCATTTGTTGGTATAGTAATATCAAAAGGTTAAAACGAGAACAATACATATATAAAATAAAAAATTTAAGATTTTTCGTTATGTCAATTGTTTTGTTTTTCTATGCTATCTATGATGTATTTCAATATGGTGATAAAAACTTTAGCAGGCAAACTGGAAATTAATCGAAATATTTTGCAGTCGTGGATAAAATAGCGTCTTGAATTCGCATAGGATGATGGCAATTCTTCACTCGGATGATTCCCTCCACTCACATCCTCGTGAAGAATTGCCATCATTCTAAACTCATACAAGAATCTACTATTTTTTGTTACTATATGTTTTGATTATCTTTAACCAGTGATAATTTTTTTGTTTCGAATTTTTAGAATTGTTTTTTTTTGTCTTTTTTTGATTTTCAATGCCAAATTAGGCAGCCCTTTTACAACTTAAAAAACTTCCACAATTGATTCTATAAATTTGAAATATAAACACGACGTCGATTATGATATATACAATATTTCACTTCAATTTCAAATCCACTTATATTTCACTCTTTCGTTTCCCAATATTCGCGTTCCGAATACAATTGATTTTCATTCTAAAATTTGGCCCGTTTATGGACAATTTTTATTCGTTTCTCTATAAAAGGTACGTTATGAACCTAACTCTTATAAATTAAATTATTTATAGTTCGTTAATCATTTTTTCATTTAAATTTTCCTGTTTAAGAAAAAATCAATTTTTATACAAAAGCAATTATTATACTATCGATTCAGTCAATAAAATTAGTAGTTCTAATGTGTCTACCTTCTGTGTAAAATATTTATTATTGTAAATTTATGTTATTGGATAAATCGCATAAATAGCAAGTTGCTGCATGTTATGATTTTAATACTTTTAAATTTCCAAAAATTAAACGATTGTCTAAAATTGTAGCAATATTGATCTCTATCTTTATTTTCAACGACAATCATAAAACCTTTTGTTGTTAAAAGATCAATCAGAACCAGGTTTTTTCATTGTAATTTTTTAACTCTAATTTCTTTGTAATAGTTGTTTGATTTATGAAAAAATATACATTACTTAGTTTCTAAAAATGTAAACAAATCGTTTTTTATTTTTTCCTTAATTGGATACAATTTTTACGAAATAATTTATAGTCCGTTAATCATCTTTTCAATTGTATTTTCTTTTTTAAGAAAAAATTAACTTTTATGCACAAACAATTATTACACTACCAGTCAATAAAATTGTTGGAACGAACAAAGGGATAAAAACCTCAATATATTTATTAAAAATTTATTACATTTAAATTAAATTAATGCTGTTATATTTGATCAAACTGTTATAATTTAACTAAAGTTTAACTAATTTTCGATAAACATATTCTTATTCATTTTGATCTATACGTAAACACATTACACTCATAATTTTATTGACTGAATCGATAGTGTAAACAATTGATTTTCTACTTAAAAAGAAAAATTTAAATGAATTAAGTATGTATTAATATATTTTATTGTATTTTGTTCAAAGAGAAGTTCTAAAAAGAAAACGACATTTATTAGTAAATGAATGTTAAACAATTTTTTCCATACAAATAATTATCTAATTTTTCGTACATATCTTCCAATCAACAAACAATCAAAAATGGTTAAAACGACCAAATTAGATTAGATTTTAAAGAGCAAGGTCGTTGGTGTTTTCTTGTAATGAACATGGTGATTTTTATAAGAGTGCGTTAAATCTTTTGAATAGATACCGGTTTCCAACTGGTGAGTGACAAAAGATTTTCTCAGTTTCTGAAAATCTTACTATTAAGTGTTCATAGTTTACATGCTAAGTAATCGGGCATTCCCCTCTGCTCTTTTAAAATTGAGCGGAAGGAGATTTACGATAAATAATTATTTGTTTCTCATATTATTTAAGATCAACCGGAAGTATTTTGGATTCGGCGTGTTATTGCCAAATTTTACAAAGCAAACCAAAACAATGAATTGATGTCTAATAAATTTGTTTCCAAAACGATGCGTTTTAACGCCGTTGGATTAGTTAGAAGTTAGGCCAAGTGATCTGACTATCAACTATGTTAGGCCAACTGATATGACTAATAAAACCCTAACGTTACACCCTAACGTTAAATACCAACATCCATCACGAAACGGAAGTTAGACCACCCTTGATTCGAGTTAGCAAAACCCTTGCCAAGCTCTGGTTACGAGGAAATTTCATAGTGAATTCATTTAGTTACATGTGATAAAATCTAAACAAAACTATCTCTAAGAACTGAGTTGAATTAATTTGATATATGTATAATAATCAAAAACAAAACATACGAAAACAATGGAATAATTAAAATTTAATAAATTATTACAACTTATTTTTAATTTTAGATAACATGCTTCTAAAACCAGTATTGGAAATACAAGTATTAAATTAATGAATATTAGAATTCTTGGTCAGATATAGTTTTGGTAATAATTAAAACTATACCAAACGAAAAATAACAAACTGGAACAAAACTACTAATTGAACTAATTATCCCAATCGTGTTTTTATGGATCAAATCAAAAAATAATAAGATTTGCGAAACAAAACGAAGCTACTGTTACTCCCAAGTAGAGGTCGAAATTAAGAATAAAAGCCCGCTATCTTAACATTTTAAAACTATTTAAAACCCTGATGAAACGAGGTGGTTACATTAATTGGTTTCTCAGTGTTGCTTCCCATTTTTAGAATGGGCTTTTGTTTCTTTGCGTGATGGGTGACAACATAAGCGTGACACTATTGTTTCGTTTTCTTTTGTTGATTTTGATAGCATTTTTTTAATAGTTTTGAATCAAAGTGCTGACATGTAGACTGCTAAGTTCTTTATGCCATCCTCATATTCAAGAGCTGAAGACCTTTTTGAAACAAGCCAATAACCTTGAATGGTCTGCTTTCCAGAAATCTTCAATCCTTAGATAGTTTGATTCTAGCATCCCGCAATAGTTGATTTTGGTACATATCTAAGGTGGTACTGGTACATATCTAAGAGCTATGTAGACCACGAAGATCCTTAAAAGCCTATCTATTATGTCCAGACACTTCTGTATCATAATAGGCCAAATTCCGTCTGGACCTGGAGATTTATATGACTCAAAGGAGCTGATAGCCCAAAATAAGGCGATGCAAGTTTATTGTCACATCTATACCATTCGGTTAGGTTTTTCCCTATTTTTCGCGGCTACCTCCTGAGGAATCTCCCCAAGTACACAGCCAGGAAAATGGTGGTGGGAGAGTGCTGTATAAGTTTTTTCCCTTAAAGAAGAGTATCGTTGGATAATGTAAGATTATCCAGTCTCCCTAAAGGATCATTTTTCAAAGCCCTCATGAATGCAAAACCCTCTGTGATGATCTCAATCGACGCACAGTACTTTGCGTAAGACTTCTTCTTTGATTTACGAATAAGCCCTTCGAATAGTTTCCTTGCTTCACTGTTCAGAGCTCAATCAGCTTCATCACGAGTTTTCAAGGCTCTGCTCTGAAGTTTCTTGGAACTTTTGTCTCTGCTTATCAAGGTTTTTGTTCCGCCAGACTGCCTTGTGTGCACCTCGTTGCCTCGTTTTGGGGTACGAGCTACCAAAAGGCCGGACTCGGACTCAACAATTCGTTGAACTGGTTAACGCCCTAATGAATAGGCCATACCTTGGAGATGCTTCTACTAGCCCGTTCCTCCTCTACAAAGTTCATGAAGCACGCCTATTCCGTCTGTTTTGGATTCTGGTAGATGCGATCCTCGGCTGGGATCGTCTCTACTAGAAAATCAGTATATCTGATCGCTCATAGATATATCCGTAGGCTCTCTCTAGCTCCGGATGTATCCGTAGATATATCCGTAGATATATCCGTAGGCTCGCTCCAGCTCCTAGAAGAGACCTAGTAGAGCATTGAGTGATGTCTATGATTTCTTGCAGAGTTAACAAAAGTGTGCTCTCCGGCCCATATGATGTGAACTGACGTCACAGCCGACTATGATATCCAGGTTTTTATTCTTGGTATGCTCAACCATTTTTTGCTAGGAACCTCTTTATACACAATGTCTCATCCCTTCATGGAAAGACCGGATACTCTGTTTTTAATGATGTAGGGTTTTCGAATTATTAATATTTTTGTAGGCAATTTTTTGGCAGGTGAAGCGATGAGATTATATGACTCACTTAGGCTATGTTGCAGATTTGTCGAAATTCAATCTTGTCCACTGCCATCATAACAGTGATTGTCGGTTATCACATGTCTTCAAGCATAAACTTTACATCTATTGAACCGCACACGAAGAAAAGTTTCGATTTTCGATTAGATATTGCTTTCGCAGTATTTTAATCGAAATAATGTACAGGAGGTTTCCGACGACAGAGGTTTTATCTTTAATCAATTTCTCCCCAGTTACGCTCGCCCCCTTACGCTCGGAGCCTCTATTTGGAATTGTCCAACCGATTTTGACGTCCGAGACCGCACAACAAGGCTTTCTCAGATTTTCTATGACCTAGAACAGAGATTTTGGCCAGATCCAGCTTAGGGAGACCACAAAAGTTAATTGCGGAAGGCCTTCTCATGGAATGCAACCTGGAATTTCCTCCACCAAACAGTTTAATGAAAAGTCGTTTGCAAATCAAAATAAAGTTTTCCTTCTTGTGTCGACAACCCATCAAACGTTGGCAGAATTCCTGTTTGCTTAAGCATATCCTCAAACAGGTGTTGCTGGATCAAATTGCTTTGTTCCTGATTGATAATTTCATTGTTTGATTCAATAATTCCAACCAATCCTCTCGTGGCTGAACCTTAGCAAAGCTTGATGCAACCTTGTTCGGACCGTCGTTGTTGTCGACTTTGATGGAATCTTTTAGACCTTATCACTCGAAGCCTTTTACCTTTTTTGATTTAAGGCCTCAAGGTGAGTCGTATGATCATCCCCTTGTATAGGATATGACGTCACAAGTCACAATTGACGCGAGACCGAGGTGATCGTTAAACGAGTATGTTCGATCATCTCAGTTCTCATGTCCAAGGGAGATGTTATTGCAGAGAGACCGCTAGAGGTAGTTGCCTGCTTTGCAACTACTGTTTGCAGTGAGGAGTCAGCCTCAGCTTTCTTCCTTTTTCTGCCACTGAACTACAAGCAATTTTTCCTCTTCCTTTTTTTTCCAACTGTTACGGTGGTCTCAGACTGCATCTTCGAAGATTTGCTTACCTCCGATTTCGGCTGCACCAGATGGAGACATGCCAGATACTTGTTTTAATCTCCATGAACCATGTGTGACACGATCCGAACATTTTCACTAGCCTCCTTCACTAGGTAGAGTTACTCCTAGATTTTGGAAATCTTATTTCTGTGGAAGTATTAACTTCCACAGAGTGTTAATCTGATCCTGTGTTAATGTTTTTATAAGTCGTAATGTTGTTTTATGTATTTGTGTACGTTTGTGTATTTTTGTTTATATTATATTAAAAAATTCGTGTATGGTTCTGTGTTCCTATTTGGTATTCAAAATTTGCCATGTAAGCGATCGTATTGTTAGTAAACAATTATATCGGAACAAGGGTTACGCTGTCCACCTGCGACCCGGCTGGTAGCTTATACTCAAACTTTCAGGGGCTATACACATACTAGCATCAACCCTACTTATAAACCTTGGATATTAAAGGGATGCATTTATTTTGTATCTGTAGTGTTGGTGTCTCCTTTGCGGGGAAAAAAATATATTTATATCCATTTATCGAATAACGATATCAGAATGATAAAAGATCGATATATAGATAAATATCGATATACCGATACATAAATAAAACTTATCGATATGTCGATATTTTTTCGTGGTATTTTCTGTTACTATTTCAATATCGTCCAGCACCAGTCGCAGTAACAAAATAAATGCTAAATTCGTAATTGATGTTAAATTTGAATTTTTAAATCTTCAGGGGTTGTGATTTATGGGAAAGCAAAAGTAGCAATGACGAAACAATAATACGCTTTGATATTTATGATTAGAACTTTTTGCCGGGAATACATAAAAATTTAATACAATAGTAAACGAATTTTTAAAAGTATTCAATTATGCTAATATTGAAAACACTTTCAAAATAAATTAACAGAAATACAAAACAAAAAGAAAAGTTCCTACATAATACAAAATTATATCTTTACGTATTTACTCTTTAAAAATTGAACGACACTTCTGTTTTGAAAAATAATGTAAGGGGAATTTTCTTTTAAAATATTTAATTCGCACATAACTAGAGCAATTTTATCTTTCAGGTAAAAACTACAAGACATAACCAACGACCTGACAATTTAAAAATAATCAAATATTATCAGAGTTTTATTACGAGCAATATTAAAAAAGTTATACAAAATATCGATAACTATTGATATGTATCAAAATATACCAAGTATCGATATATCGATATTTACCACCAATATATTGATATTTATCAACATGTGTCGATATCTCGGTTTTATCGATATTATTTTGATATCGATATTTTCGATTACTTTCTCCATATCGCTCAGCCCTAGTCTCCTTTTTTATTGATCGGATCCACATATTTGGCATTGCCCACCACCACTCGATTCAAAAGCTTTGAATATTCCCAGATGATTAATTAACGACTATGTCTGAAAACACACATTCTGAATAATGTATAGGAAAAGTGGTCTCCGTCGGGAAATGAACTGGTGCAGCCTTGGAGGTACAAGACTAGCACTTTAACAACTGCGCTAGAACGGAGACCTACGTACTATGAACTCAATATTTGCTGCCGACTGGTGTAACATTTTCAGTGCTGTTTACAGTATTTGTAGGACGATGTTGACTACTTGCTAGTGATCTTTTCGGACTGATTGTCCCACGGATTGCCTTCACTCGCGGTTGGGTTTGTTGATTCTGGCCGTATCGGTGACGTGGATATAGGTAACCTATTGAAGTTAACCGATGTGTTAGTTGTTATTGCTATGTTTCCCAAAATCATTTAGATTCAAGATTTTTGACGTTCTTCGTTATCTCTGGCATCTTAAAAACCTGTTGTTTCTATGCCTCGCAGTGTTTTAGACATGATTTTGGAGTCAGGTGAGCAGGCTTTATGGACATTGACCTTCCCTTGTGTGCTTTCTGACTTAAGATATGCCGATAAATAAAGCTAATTTTAGGGTCAGACGTAGGGTTGATTTTCTTGATGCGTTTGGAGAAACATCACACATTTTATTAATTTACATGAAAATGTATGGAGCGTTGTGAACCCGTCATAGCATTCTAATTTGCTAAATGTCTAGAAGCCAAAAACAGTTAAAACAAATAAATAAATAAAGTTGTCAAACTGAAACTAAAAATTTTTTTTTTTTGCGTTACTGTTTTTGTGTTTTTCATTTACCTACTATTATTCGAAATTGGACGTCCAGTCCAAGAAATTAAAACTTGCGAGTACATATATCTTTTTTCGAAATATAAATTTGACTGTCAAATTCAGAATGCAGCTCTATCATACAAATAGAGAATTTCCACTTTCTCATTTGAATTTGATTAAGTTTTTTTCGCTCAAAACATTGTGGGAATCATGCTTAAGCCGCAATTAGACTATTGCAGAACTCTGCAATAGTCGTGCAATGGTAGTGTGTAAAATATTCATAGCAGAAAAGTTTGGCAATGAACTCATTGCAAAACATTAAAATGAGTCATTGCAATGTTTTGCAATGAGTTCATTGCCAAACTTTTCTGCAATGAATATTTTACACACTACCATTGCAGAAATATTGCAGAGTTCTGCAATAGTCTAATTGCGGCTTTAGGAGAAAAAATTGCCGAAATTAAAAACAGTAAACAATGATCCTCCATACTATCGGCTATGAAGAATGCACGTTCTACAAAAATGTACTAGAACAGTAAGAATATATCCTTATCCATTATTGACCTAAATTCTTACAAAGATTTAAATTATTCGAACCATAAAATGCATTCATTGTTTTAAATTAATTTTATGTATTAACACCACCATTCAGTAATTTATCATAACATTTTTATTTATTAAATTCAAAAATAAAATAACATATTAAACTGGAAAAGTTAATAAAATTAATTGAGCTGATTCCATATTTTGGTGAATGTCGATGTATGTTGTTTGGTGCGATAATTTAAGATACTGTTGTCGTCGTTGTCATCTTTATTATTTTCTTAACAAATAATACATCAACAATATATAATTTAATTTATTCTGGCATATATGGAAGAAAATATATCATGACATCATTTTTATTATAATCATATTAGGTTTAACGTCATTTAATCAAAATACGTTAGTCATTATTTTTTCTTATAAACAAACGAATAAAAAATGCTTTACTATTCGATTAAGATTTATGTTTTGATAATTAACTGAAGTTTTATTCAAATTATGTTAGGTGAAAAAAGGATGTACGGAGTCATCTAGCATGATCGTATTTGATTATTAACATTAATGATACAACTCTTAAAATTTGACAATTTTGTTAGTCACGTGTCATTAATTTGTCGTTTCATTAAAACAAATAAGGGTGTGATGGAAAAAATGTTTGTTGTGGATGTTATGATCGTTATGGGAAAAAGATGAAATGTGTATCTTAAAATGTTATCTTTTACGGCTCATAGAGTCGACTGTCTAAAGTCAGCTATCTTGAATATGGATAAGATTTACCTTGCAAATTTGATGTTTTAGATTTGAATGAAGTGTCATATTTCTAAACTGCAAACTTTCTTACGTTTTACAAACTTAAAGGAATTATGAATTCAGATTGTGCGATACTTCAGAAAAACCTGTTGCGTAGTTTGGTTACTGTTGGATTCTACACAAACAAAGCTTCTTGTCTTTCCTTAGCATATCCTTGTTTTGTGCACAATTTAACCAAAAGCAAACTGTTCTATCTAAGATATATTAACATTATTTTACAATGTGTCTATTCACGGTGCTGAAAGGATGTTAGAAGCTAAGTTGGTATCAGATCCATCAAACTTTTGTACTTTAAATCGTTTAGGAGACTATCACCTTTTAGTGCGACAGTTTTGTTTCGTCGTACATTTTCCTGCAGAATGTGCAATCTGGTCAAATCCGATTTTTAAAAAGCCAAAAAAGCGTGGCAGTAAATATACAAAAAACACTAATGGATGAAAAAATTTAAATGTTAGGCTAATTAACAGTAATAAGAAGCAAAAATATATACATATAACGTAATGCAGTGTGTAAGAAAGTTTTTGTTATATTTATTTGTTGGAATTATTATTATGATGGAGTTGTTGATAAAGGACTGGAAGTTATCGCCACAACGCTCCCCCCTAGTTTCATCGAAGATGAGGAGATATAGAGAGAATTATTGTAATATAGAACGAACGAAGCGAGAAGGTTACGAGTGATTGCGGTTGTTGGGTTAAATAAATGTGTTTCGCGAACGTGGTGGAATTTGATTTTTCTGGTTGGAGCGTTTGCCTTAGCGTCGAGAGTCCTCGCTTCTTAAGAGGTAGAAGGAGAGGATGTGTCTGGAATAGTGGGATGTACGTTTTACTGAATGGAAGATGGTTCGTCTACGTGAATAATTTTTGTACTATATGCGGTGAGTTTGGAGTGGGGTTATCTTCAGATTGTTCCCTAAAGCAAGGTTTTAATCTGTCGATGGTAATTCTGGTGTGTTGACGTTTGAGGTCAATCACAAAAATATTGTTTTCGCGACTGATGACTGGGTAAGGACATTCGTATAGAGGTTGTATAGATTTATTAAATCAGTTCACATGAAGACATGCGAACAAGACTCAAGATTTTTGGACACAAAAACTTTGGGAGAATCCAGTCTTGAAGCATAGGTGGTTGGTACGAAAGTGGCTGAAATGTTGTATCAATTGGGAAACGAAGTCAGATTGAGGAGTGGCAGGGAGTTCTCGCTAAAGAATTACCAGAGAGACGAATGTTAGTACCGTAGAGTAACTCCGCCGGTGAAGATTGGAAGTCTTCTCGGAAAGCGGTTCGTAAGCCTAGTAGTATTGACTGTAATAATCGTGTCCAGTTCGACCTGTCGTAGGCCATTATTCAAGATTTAAGGGAGCGATGACAATAACGATTACTAAAGGTACTCCGTAAACGATCGATTCAATTTGAGTAGAGAGCTTAAGCTACAGCTGTCATATCCAAATCTGGAATGGTTTCAGGCCATCGAGTATATCGGTCAACAATAGCGTTTGTCCTCAGAGGTAGGAAGTGGACTAATAATGTCAATAACAAAGGTGATTGAGTATGGCGAGAGACTTCTGGCCTTTTGGCAAGCCAGACAGTTCTGTGCCATTTGTCGTATATCCTTTGTATGGTTAAATGACTTTATCAGTAAGGAGTTTGATAGGACTGTTAGAACTGTGGACTCCTGGGTGGAATAAATTAAAAAACTCAAAGACAGCTTGACGAAATTGCTATCGATTGGCAATAGTCGACGAAGGACTAACAGGGCAACTAGGTTGGCTTTAGAGTTCCTCAGAGAGACTCACAGACTATGAACTGAATCAGCGATAAGTATATCAAAGGGAAGAATGAGATAGCAAAACGACCAGTTTCACGTTCGATGTATCAACTCACAATGTATGAAACAGTAGGTTGTAAAGTCTCCTAAGATATCTACCGCAGCAGTGAACTGTAAACCTCCGAATTTCTGTAAAATCAGTGCCAATGTGGTCGACATTACGATAATATTTTACGCTTCAATCGACCGTTAACTGTTTCTCAATGTTTCTCAACTGTTTCTCATGACTTTTTATCGGTGCTAATATTTACTTAATCCGTACTAACACTTAAACAATTTTAAATATCATGAAAATCAAGAAATAAATGCATATCTAACATAAATATTTATTTAACGAATCTTATCTACAGAATTTCTCTTACATCATCTCTCCAGTTAATTATCTAATTTACTTATGCGTTTGTGAAAACTTGTTTTCAAAATCAAGGTTTAAAAAAGTTGAATGTTTGATTAAAATATTCAAATATTATATAAAATTTAATGATAGTATTTGAATTTCAGCTATATTAAAATTTTCTTAAGTTTAAAATTTCTTTTAATCTTGAATCAATAATGTTATAGATTCATCATGGAGACAGCCTTGGACATTTTGTCTTTCTCTTTAAATCAGTAAGTTCAATCAACTATAACTGTCTCAACTCAGTTTGACTATGGATTGCCTAGAAAAAAATATTTTTTTTTTTTAAATGTCACTCCGACCCAAAAATATGACTTTAGTGTGGTCGATTGATTATATCTGGAAAACCATTCGTATGATTTCTTAGCTCGAATTACGCGAATAAAATTGAACCGAATTACAAAAATGCGAAAGCTGTCTACTTTAAAACCCGCTGTTTTGCGAAAACTACGACAAATTGCTGAAATACGAATAAACTCGAAAAGTGGATTTGTAAGTAATGGAAACGGGTTTTAGTGGGTCCTTCCTCGACATTGTGTTAAAACATAAAATTAACAAAATATATATCGTACAGCAATAAATCACAATTTAAAAAAACTTATATCCCAACCTAAACTAAACCACATGCAGATTTTTCAGAATCGTTTCATTGTCTATGCTTAATCTGTATACGAGTATGATTATCAGTTCTAACCTTGAGAACATTATCAGAATTTGTTGAAATGCGTGTTTTTAATATAAATGGATAAAAATTAGTTCTTAATTTTTTTAGTGTATATAACTAAACAAAAAAAAACTACAGAATAAATATAAATTAAACTTACATTTGTGTTTGTTTTATATTTTATATAGGATTAAATTAGTAATCTTGTACCAATATTAGGATAGCTTTATTCTCAAAATCTTTACTATAGTTAAAATCATTTTTAATTACAAATCAGATATGAATCTTTTAGATCTGAATTAAAAATTATGAATCTAAAAGATATGGGGTTATCTTATAAGTTATCACATTTATCGGTTTTCACATTAAAATTAGAAACTTTTTAAAACTTTAGATTAACGATCAATTTAAAAATGTAATTAATAATTTTTTTTCCTTTTTCCTTTCAGGTAAGTGGAAGACTAATATAGATTTGGGGTTGGGTTATTCTTATATGTTTTTTTAAACAAAAATCAGGTATGATGATATTATGAGAATTAATATGCATAGCGGTTATAATATTTGTAAAAACGATTGGTTTGTCTTAATGGTACAATCAATTTTCCTAAAATACCATTGCCACTAAATTTCCATTATCATCTAAAATTGAATTACTGAAAACTAAGATATTCAAATCTAAGTGTATGTCTAAATAGTTGTTCTTGCTTATTTGTCTTACATGTTCAGAAAAGATAGGTAACAATTTATCCTCCGGATTTAATTTAATTCAAGTGTTTACGATAAACCATATTAACAACGTTTAAGATGAAAGACCCAGTATGTACAATAAATCACCCTACAATTTTAAAATCACAAACTTTAGATTCTAACTTGTGTCTCTAGCCGGTGTCGTTCTGCTTATATGACTACACACCTTCGAAACCAATTTTTGTTAAATATATTTTATTTTTCAACGAAAGAATCTTTGCGGTTTTTGTTGTTTTACTCTATCTCTATCTGTTTCTTCTGGTTTTGCTTTTTATTGTTTCTCCTATTAAACTTTTAATTTAACCATTATTGTTTTCAATACCATGCCTACTTCTTTATCCAACTTCGTAACCGATTCCACTAACACACAGCGTCCCTCAAAAAACTTTTTTAGGATCCAATATCACCTCAACCAAAAGAAACCTCATTTTCTTGAGCCAGGTGAAACGCAAATTTCAAATATTGATCATGCACGATTCGGCTGTAAAAATTATTTTTCAGAGTTTGCATTTTTGAACACCGTGGTGTAATGATATAGATATATGTATACGATGTTAAATACACAAGGTTTCTCCAGGATGAAACAAGTAGTATTTCTGAATTCTGCTTTAACTGGCTCAAAGTCAACGTAAATAAACGTGACATCTATTTGTGTTATTTATACCGTAGTCCCACTTACAATTATAATCAAACCTTGGAAGTAGAGCTTCTCAGTGAAAAAGACTCATGAGAAACCCTGGGAATCGTGCTAGTTCCCGGGATTTCCCGTAATGCTGGAATTTGTTTGATATTAGGTTTAAACTATCTTTTTCAAGATGAAAAAAACAGTTGTAAGAAAATTATATTAATTTTAAATACCATACAATACATATAGGCATTTTATTTATGCAATATTTAGCTATCAAAAATCAAATACGTTAGCCCAAATTTCATTTTAATTTCAATTAAATTTTGATTTAAAATCTCTAAGTATAATTAAAATAAAACAGAACACATGTGAACAATATTTTACTAGCATGGTCAGTTAACCATAAAACGAATATAGCGGCACTGTTAGTGGGCCATTTTGTTTGCAGTGGTAAATGGCTGTTTAAAAATCACTTAACGAAATTTTTGCCGTTTTAAGTAGATGAACCACTTCTATCTACAGCTTGAGGTTGCACGAAAAAATGGATGCTCCTGTTTGTGATGCCACACGGGCGGAAAATGTTATTGATCGTTCATATAGGACATCAAAAATGTCATAAAGGAAATTAAAATATATGAAGCAACTGGTAGACGAGCAGAAAATATTTGTTACTTTACGTCCTTGTAAAATTTGTTACTTTACGTCCTTGTTACTTTATACCCTCTTAAGCCCTATTGTAGGAAGTATCAAAATGTTGTATCTACCACAGGTGTAAAGCTAATTTCAGCCCTAGCGAGCTGTTGCACTCGACAACGTCTTGGGCAACAAATTTTCAGTCGGACTGAAATTTATAACTTTATACCCTTGGTACATAAATTAATATTGATTAGTGATGCACCAAGTACCCGAAAATTACCCGCTACCTGGCTTACCAGGTCCAATTTTAAAATACTCGATGTTTACGGGATCCGGCATTTTCCCAGTACCCGATACTGGGTAAAAATAAAATTCTAAAATGTATAAACCAAATTTATTATTTTAAAATAAAATAATCAAAATCAATGAAACAGTCGTAAATAAAAATTCAATGTAATAACTATATTTCTGGGTTTTAGTATGCGACTGTCAATGGTGTTATTGACCAATCAGAAATAAGAATTTTTGGTGAATATAAAATTTGTTTTGTGATTGGTAGATAATAAAATTCACAGTCCATATCTCGCATGTTAAAACTAGGATAACCACCTTTGCTAAACATTTCTCTTGAAACATTTATGCGTTTTTTCCCCTCGAAAAATCTAAAATCTCGATAAAGACCACTTTTTGAAAAGGCCACAGAGTTTCAAATGTTTGCAATCTCTTTTAAAATAATCGTTTTGAAATGACCATGTTCTACAACGGGATATTTTTAAAGCAAATGGATGGGACATTTCTGAAGTTCTTGTTTAGCAATTGTACTGCGCACACAATGGAAAGATATTTTGAATTTTTCTTAAGGACGCATCATAGAAGTTGAATTTATATCAGTACAGTAGGAGTCAGTATAGTAGTCGTCCTTGTTTGACGCCTCATGGTTTATCTTAATAGGAAAGCTTTTATAGGATCTTGCTTCATCCTTAATAGGATGTTGTTATATCCGTGATAAACGATATAATTTGGTTTTGTTGCATTGTGACTCAACAAAATTACTCTATTCTATTATTTGTTTTAGGTATGATTAATAAATGTCTTTCATTGTTGGATGTTACACACGATCGAAGCTTAGGACTTAGGAGAAATGCTTGAAAGGAAGGAACATGAAGTTGAGGAACTGTAACAAAACTATGAATTAGTGAGACAGTAAAATCATCTATGCCATTAGATTTTAGTTTATCTTTAAATTTTGAAAATTTATCGCAGGACTATTTACGCAGTAAAATTTTGTCTCATCCGGAGTGTTTGTCGCCAAACCTCCGAGGTGCTCACCCTAGCTAAAACGCAGCTTAAAGCTTTTAAATTAAAGTTTGAAATTTGTCTTGTTATACTGAATTTTTTGAAATTCATTTAAATTTAATTCATAAAAATTTATTCTATGAAGTTTATTGTAAAACAATGCATATTCTGATTCCTTTCCACTTTTCACCGTTTAAAGTAATTAAATTGATAAAATTTTTTAGAATTATCGGTTTGTTTGTAAATGAGAATTAAATTCAAGCGAGTACCGGGCATTATATAAATTGGCACCCGGCTTTTTTTATTTTTAGGACTCAGTGCATCACTACTATCAATTGTTACAGTTTAGTTAAACACACTTTATTTATATCTATATATTTATAATAAACCGATCTAAGCTTTCTTTCTCAAGGATCCTTCTAAACTAAAACCTTTAGTTGATAAGAAGAACTTAGTTTTCAAAATCGTTCACTTTATAATATAAAGATATCCAAAAAGGATGTTTTAACTAAACGCCAACAATTATAATATATCTATTATTTTTTAAATTTGCATTTAATCTCACTTTTTTTATATGTTTTATCCCGGGAAAAATCCCGGGATATATATGATTTTTCCCGTCGTCCCGGTAAACAAAATTTAACGGAAAATGAGAAGCCCTGCTTGGAAACATTTAATTCTCTTAAAGACACAATTGATAATTCTCTTAAAGACACAATTGATAAGATCTTTATCACCGCCCCTAAAGCTGAAATTATATTAGCAGGTGATTTCAACGTCAAAGTTGAAAGTATCACAAAGTATACGAAGAAAGTATCACAAAGATTAACTACGTTTCTCAAACAAAACATCATTAGAAGGGCAATATGCTAAATTTCTTGTTGATCCAATCAGCTTACACAACTAGTAGATACGCACACCAATATTGCCAGCTATTCTTCTAGTCTATTTGATATTTCCATGACAACTCACTCTGACAAATATATTTGCTCAGTCAATGCTCCTCTTGTCAGATCATTGTGTAGTTTCTGTGTTTCTATAAGTTTCTTGCGCCAAGTCCAAAATTGTCGCCTCTCCGAAACATTTGGAAGTTGATGTACTGAATTGGCAGAAATTTAATAAATTCTATAACGAAATCGAGTTTTATTTATTTCTACAGGACACAAATGTTAACCAAGCACCTGCATTGATCAGTATTGTGAAAAGTAGGTAAATAAGTCCAAATCTTGGTTTTCTCATGAATGTTATATAGCTAAAATAACAAAAGGTTGGCGTTTGACAAACACCAGTAGCTAGATTCTGGTTGAATGGAATTATAACCAGTGGTGGTATTATGAAAGCCGGTCGTCAATACCGGCTGGATTGTTATCGTTATCGATAATAAAAGACTATTAAATATAAAATTATGAATAATTACAAACCAATATTTTATGACGCCATTTAATAATATCAAACATCTACCGTTAGCTCAACACCTACCGGATGATTTTTGACATACAATTAACGTTAAAACAATGGTTGAAATATTAGATTATAGTACAACCAGAGGATTTTTGTTAAAAACTTATCGTTATCGGGTTTCATGATACCACCACAGAATCGAGGTACTGAGCAATAAATCTCCCAACAGTAGATCTCTTTATATCAGGGCTAGAAACAATTGTCAAAGTATATTTAAAACAGCTAAATTTCTCTTCAACTTCAACATGAAGCGAAAAATTTTACGCGCCGCTAAAGGCAGCCGGTCGTATTGGGAATTTATACGAGAGGTTCGTAATATAATAGGTTTATCAAATCTTCTTTTCCTCCATTAATGAATAGCAACCCTGAGCAACCCTGTAATCGAAACCAAAGCGAACGCAGATCTAATTTTGCTGCTAACTCTGTCGTCGATGATTCCGGTATATATCCGCCGAACATTATTCCACTCAGTCATCAATCAATAAATTTTGTTTCGTCCAAGAATTTTGAGGTCAACACTGCTTAATCTAGATCTTAACAAATCTAAGGGACTTTACGGTATACCACCTAATACTAAAGTGATGCGCTAATACCCAGGATTATCCACTAATTAGTCTATTTCTTTTATCTCTAAGCTCGGGTCACTATCTGTCACTTTGTAAACTGACTAATTTTACCAGTGCCGAAAAAGGGTAACAAGTCTGACCTATCAAACTATAGTCCCAGTGCATTAACTTCGATACTTAAAGCTATCATATCATTTCCCTTGACACATCCAAGGCTTTTGACAGAGTTTGGCATCGGGTTCTTATCAACAAATTAATTTCATTTGGAGTCTTTTATCCCATAGATCTATCAGTGTATAGTTTGATGGTGCCATTTTAGATAAATTCCAATTAAAGCCAGTGTTCCTCAGAGTACGGTTCTTTCACCAACCATATAGCCATATAGCTTTGCCGACGACAGTACTATCCTTCATGCATTTTAAAAGAATAAACAGCCACCTAGCTCTAACTACTATCCTTGGATGTACATCTTGAATCAATTGTGGACTGGGGTATACGGCACCTTGTGACATTTTATTCTAATTTTGTACCATAAAACCTCACTGTATAGCGAAATGCAACATTTTTCTGACTACCATGATTAAACTCACCTGCACTTAAACTATATAGGGTACTAATATCAATCACAAACTGAAATTTCATGATCATATTCTTTCCATGGCGAAAATGGGGTTCCAACGACTTGGCTTCCTAAGTCGCGGTAAAAATTTTTTCATTCCATTTAAACTTACTTCGATCTATAAAGCATATATACGACCGATACTCGAATCCGACCTCCGCCCATTTATAGGCCGCAGCACCAGAAATATGTTTAAATTTTCACTATACAGTTCACAGGCGTGCATTGAAGCCGATTGATGATCCAATGATAAAATCAGGTATGGATTCGCTGCACCATACAAGAGTAGTGGGAACACTTACACTATTCTACAGATACTACTACGGTAAATGCTCTAAAGAAATTAATTACTTAATTCCTCCATTACGTAGATTTTCACGAGCCACAATACAAACAATCTTCGCATTCCCATAAGTATACATGGGAGGTGTCATAAGTGATAACATCTAGCTATAATAACTCCTTCGTTTACATTCCGTACACAGGCATCGATTACCAAAAAATGTTTTCCCTGCTACAAACAACCAATAATCTTTTAAATCCGTATCCGTTATACACGCACACTATCGCTCAAGTCCTATCCCAAGTCCTCAATTACCAACCTTCTAACTTTCTTTTCCTATGGTTAACACGTGGATCAAGCATTAGAGGTCTATAACTTAAGTGATTAGCCCCGTAAGTGATTAACCCCTCGATTGGGTCATGTTATTAAAGGTTCACTTATAATTTAGTTTTACCACTGACTGGAATGAACTAATGTTCCTAAAAACCCGGATAAATAGTTCTAGTTCCGGAGCTCCGAGACGTACCTTCAAACCCGAAGTTTTCGGAGTAAAAAGTGCGTGTTTGTAACCCTAGTTTCCCTTGAACTTGATTATTAGTGCCAATGTTATATCTGTTCTTTTCTTGCAGAAGCCGGATGTTAACCATTTATGTACTTATGCAAATCTTTGAGAGATAATAGTTGGCAATTCTTTTTGAGTCACCTGCTAAAATTTGCTACTTGCTTGTCATACTAGCCGACTTATATTTTTTTCCCTTTCGGCTATAAATTGCCTGAGTTGGGTCTGACAATTATGCTGAGCTAGTCGAACATATTTTCGTCCTTATCGATTCCTTCAAATGCTTTGTCTTACGAGGAAAACTTACCCAAACGCTTTACAAAATTTGACAATTCTGATAAAAACGCATAGGTGCATATTTTTTTCGATACTTCCGATATGTTAATCAAATGTTTTTCAAAGTCTTAGCTCAAGCTTATCGACGTCCAAGTACACAAGACACGTTCTTCGATGTTATCCTTTACGCATCTAGTCGCCCGACGCTGAACCCAACCATTTTTTATCGACTTCATACTTGACATATAAGAAATTTAGGTGAATTAAAAAATAAGTGTGTTTTTAGAAAATGTTTAAGTGTTCCCTGTTCTCAAACTACAGGGTTGTGCGAAAGTGTTTTTTGTTAATTCAAACTCAGGTCGTTGAAATTGAATTGCAAGAGAACGGCTCACCCGATATGTTGTAAGTGCATTATAAAGGCAATTGACTGGACTATCGAAAAAGTACACGGTGAAATTTTGGTTTACACTGTTAAAAATATTAAAAAGTAAAATTTTTAAAGATTGAAGTAGGGAAGCATTTTTTGATATTTTTTCACAGTATGGAAAGTTTCAACCTACCCTGAAACTTGCCAAAACTTAAGAGAGCGTTTATTTGTTCTAAAGATATTAGTTTTTAAGATGTGCATTTTCTATAATTTAGACGGAATCATTTTTTAATTTTAAATTTTTGTCTACTGGAGCGTTTGAATTGTTTGAATATGCAAAATTTATTGAAGTCTCAAATGAGTTTGTTGGTCATTCGTATAAATTGTAATGAACACTGACCCTGCTAGTGAGCCACTAGCAGGAAGCAAACGAGAAGACTGTGTACCAAGCGAGGTTGATTCCGAAAAGCTTCAGTCTTGTGAGTTCAAGTAGGAATATCCCCCTTTTCCAGCACAAATGAACAGATATGCACGAAAAGGAGACTATAATCAGGAAAAAAATCAAACAAAGAAGAGGGACTCTGACTATCCCAAAGGCCGCAGAAGCCAAGATCATCACATCCTCACCAATACCACCACAATTATTACTCCATTTAGTAAATTAAAAATGATTTCACTCACCTCATGATTCATCCTGATCCCACTCCATGCTAATTCTGTTCCTCAGCCACTTATATTAACCAATACTTCTTCAATAATGAATAAAAAAAACTCAGGCTACAGGTGGATGTGTTGAGTATAATAACTGTGGTAAGAACTGATGATGACGATCCTTAAATTTATAAATGTAATATCAAAGATCATAACTGAGGTCGGCGATCTTCGAATTTTCTAGAACTATATTACATGTTGTATCAAAATTAATTGTTGTATTGGTAAGAAATTGGCAATTGTTGTATTGGTAAGAAATATATTGAATGATGTAATAAATCGAATGTCGGCAATTATTAAGTTTGCAGGAACTAAACCAAACGATGTAACAAAAATGAACGTCGCCAACCGTTGAAGTTGTTGGAAATTAATATAACGAACAATAACAAAACCAAAATATAACAAAACCAAAATATAACAAAACCAATGGGTGATTCAGGAAAATTATGTAATCAAAAAAAAAATTGTTGCACCAATTGCAGATAATTTCGTAACTGCTTTCAATTAATTAATTACTATTATTTGTGACAGAATTACCTCTACTCCAAAATTGTAATAAATAACAAATGGAAGAACTGTTTGTCGAATGATGCCCTTGAACTTCGTCTTGAATAATGAAAGAGCAATTTTCAGTAAAATCTAAGTGCAGCAATAGCTCTCTTAAGTTTAGGGATGGTTTCCTTTCACTTATTAATTGTGATTGCTGATGGCATCATCTATCTAACAGGTCTTTCAATAAGTCCGTAGGATAAGTAAGAAAAAAACAACATTTTGACAAAACTCGATTTTTTTATTCAACATAGTTGCCTTCGAGGGCGATACAACGAGTATAGCGATTTTCCAACTTTTCTATACCACTTTTATAGTACGATTTCTCTTTCTCGTCAAAATAGGCCTCAGTTTCAGCGATTACTTCATCATTGGACTTAAATTTCTTTCCAGCAAGCATTCTCTTGAGATCTGAAAACAGGAAAAAGTCGCTGGGGGCTAAATCTGGAGAATATGGTGGGTGGGTAAGCAATTAAAAGCCCAATTCATTCAATTTTGCCATCGTTTTCATCGATCTGTGACACGGTGCATTATCTTACAACACTTTTTTCTTTTGCAAATGTGGCCGTTTCTTTGCGATTTCAGCCTTCAATCGATCCAAAAGTTCACAGTAATACTCGCTGTTGATTGTGGTTCCTTTTTGGAGATAGTCGATGAATATTATTCCGTTCGTATCCCAAAATACAGACGCCATCACCTTACCGGCCGACTGTTGCGTCTTTGCTCGCTTTGGATTCGGTTCGTCGACTGCTGTCCACTCAGCTGACTGTCTTTTGGATTCTGGTGTGTAATTGTGAAGCCATGTCTCATCCATTGTCACATATCTACGATAGAATTCCCTTTTATTGCGGTTTAACAGTGCCAAAGACTCCTCCGAAGCATCGATTCGTTGTTGTTTTTGGTCGACTGTGAGCTCACGCGGCACCCAATTTGCACAGAGCTTTCGCATACCCAAATGTTCATGTAAAATGGTAAAAACACTACCATCTGCAACCTTTACAATGTCAGCTATTTCGTGCACCTTCAATTTGCGATCGTTCATAACCAATTTGTGGATTTTTTTTATGTTTTCTGGAATAACAGCCTTATTTTGGCGTCCACTGCGCTCTGCATCTTTTGTGCTGGTACGACCACATTTAAATTCAGCCATCCACTTCTCTACCATTTGTCTCGATGGAGCAGAGTTTGGATAATGTTTATCAAGCCATTGTTTGGTTTCCACTGTATTTTTTTTCATCAAAAAGTAATGCTTTATTAAAATTCGAAATTCACTTTTTTCCATTTTTTTTCAAAAACAAAAGTTGCTCCACACAAAATGCTATAACTCACGAATAAATAGTCAGATTGCTGTCAAATTTATACATGTATCGTTTGAAGGTTAGTACTAAATAAAAATCATATGGAAAAAATTCTAGTAACGCCATCTATGTGTCATCCTACGGACTTATTGAATGACCTAGTATAGAACTCTATTTTTTGTTTTTAATTTCTATAGTTCCAGTATTTTCAAAACTCTGTTTCATTATATTTTCCAAATTTTTGAACATTGTGTAACCATCACACATCAATATGAAAAATTGTTTTATTACACTTTTGGCACACATCAGGAATTACATCCTTATAAGCATTGATTATATTATGATTAAAGTCAGTCAGAACCCTTTTAGCTAACTTTGTTCGATCAAGCTTTGCATTACAAAAATTCTGATTATTTATGTTGACAGAAACATGTATTATTAATTGAGTGCCGCAACAAAGCGATCAACTGATAAAATGTTAAACATCGGTTGATTAACCTACTATAGCACACATAAATATTTTATGTTTGTTGAAATAAACAATTTTAATCTAAAGGTCGGAACCGAAATAAATTAGCAAATCATTAGAGAATTTCTTGAAATATTATATATAATAATATATTCTTGTTTTAGAGTATAATTCGAAATAGGCTCGTCGTTACAACATGCTTCTTTAAGTGTTACAACATAAGTCACATCTAAAACTGTTGGCGATCATTTCCTTCTCTAACTGTAATAAAGCTTTGTGATCCAAATAAATACTTGAAATTGATGATCGTTTTTAAGTTTGAATATATTACAAATTATAAGAAAAAATTAAACACTGAATGTATAACATGAATTATAAATTATTTAATCAATTAGCATTCTTATATATTCATCAACACCTTGAGAAGTATATTCCTAACTTTCTGGTTCTTACTAAATTGATATCCTTCATTCTCTAATACAAATAACCCAGTAGCTTAAATTATCATCACTGGGTTTTTATTGTCGACCGCACCCATTTAATAAACCTTGTGACAATCTATAAACTATTTTATTCCAAATTTGTCCACAAACATTTTCGTTTGTCTATAAATGGTTTTAAATTATAACATTCAAAACAAATTATCTTACTAACTGCAGACATTTATCCGTACAAGTCTAAAAGCTATAAAAAAAATTTTATTTTTTAACACAAAATATCACTTAATAATTATGGATATATGTCAATCATTATTTTAAAAATAAGTAAACAAAAAACTTAGAAGATTAATTGTTTGTTTGTATAGACGATATACATGTTATACCTTTCTAGCAATAATCAAAACCATCACTACGAGTAGTATATGAGAAAACTAATAACAAAAATAAAATTTATTACATATTAATATTTTTTTATTTATTGTTTCAAATGAAAATAAAACTGAATTTCTTACGTCACGTTCCATTCTCTAGGTAAGTGCAATGAGCATACAAAGTAATATTAAAATTAACGAATTTCTCCTTCACCTACATTCTTAGACGTGTTCATTTGATGGGATCATGTTTGTTGATCACGTTAGAAATTAATATTAAATCATACTTATATATAGAACTAAAAAAATTAAACTCACCTGTAACGGTTCGTTGAGTTAAAAGCAATATTATGTGAATCTTTTTGTGCGACATTGAGTTTTTTTGGATTTTTTTTTAGTTTATTATTTTTATTTAATTATTCATGGAATTTAATATTGTTTTGTTCAAAAAACACACAAATAAAATTACAATAACTAGAGTACTCTTTCCGATGGAAAAGTTTTATTTGTTTGATATTTTTGAATCTATTAATTAGTAATTCTGCGGGAGGAAATGAAACTTTCATGTTTTAATTAATTTTTATAAAAAATTTACTATTTGAATTGTCTGCAAATTCAAATGAAAATATTTAATTTAAAAAGAGTTAAATTTAATTGTTGTACTGTCAATATTAAGGTGCATTTTTTACATTTCATGAATTTTGCAGTTACACGGTTCATAAACGATTCCTAGAGTTCGTGGCGTGTACACAAAGCAAATTGTAGCAAAGGAAATGGAAAGAAGATGTGAAATTGGTTAAAAGAGGAGAAAGAGATGTAAAATAAAAAGAGAAAAAAACCAAAGAAAACAAAAGAGGAGAGTGAAAATTGAGAAGTTGTTAGATGAAAAATGAAAAAAATTGTGGTATGTGACCCGGATTCATAGCGATACGTCCAATGTATATGTTGTTAAATGATAACTCGAAAAAACCAGCGTAATTCGAATATTTAAATGGTTTAATATAAACGATATGTAGATAAAATAAATTGTTAGATAAAGCATTTCAAATTATCCTTCGAATACTAGAACACAATTTAACCTTGTAAGCGAATACTAACTGACATATGAAAAACAATCCAATACAAACGCCCTGCACTTGTTTGATGTTGTTTAAAAGCTGGGTATTTTACTATTCTACATTTATTTATCAACTCAAATAAAGGATAACACATATAGAAAATTAGCAATTCTGCGGTCTAGCAGAATAGACTTAAGTCAAACTTCGACAAAACAAGGGTTTAAAAATAAATTCTGACACTGTCTGTTTTTTGTAGGTCACCAATTTTCCAAAGTAAATCAAACAAACCGATATTTTTGATGTTTAACTTAGCATTGAATTATCTAAGAAACTGTAAACAACCGATGAAATACAAACAAATAACAAAATGATAACGTAATTATAAAAATGATGTAATTTTTAGAAAGACAAGTTCATATATTAAAACAAAATAATAAAATATTTATAATATTTACTCGTTTTAGATGTAATTATTAACAATAATAAAATGTTTTAGCTAATTATGTGTAAACTCTTCAATGCAATAAAAAAAAAAGACAGAACCTGTCCTGACCATATAATTGCATCAAATAATATTAAATTTTACAACTTTTGATTTGTTTGTTGTTTATAAGAAGATTATGTATAAACGAATTTTTAAATTTCTTGTTCACGTAAATACTTTAACTGTTTTGGAATTTTAAGAAAAAATATAACTGAGATGATATCTGAGTTTTGTTCTTTCTAATGCCGTTGTTACAAGTTTACTTTATGATATAATTATTGTAAAACGAGCACAGAATGATATTAATATTCCACGAGTATAAAAGTTTTAAGAAAGACCGCTACCGATAAAAATTAGATTGAATTAATGTGATGTTGATGTATGCTATGTGGTGGCTCGTTCTTTCGAAAAGTTGTCCTAGTAAAATTTCTCAAATATTTTATTTGTTAAACTTGATTTTTGTGATAATCGCTGTTCGTAGTCATGAAAACAATATTTTGTTTATTATATTATTTCGCACTAATACGTTTTGACCAATCTCATTTAAATTACACTTTAACTTCCCTAGAAAATTATCATAAATATTTTATTTTTTTGACAGAAATAGTTGAAACATAATAGTCTCCAGATCCCCGTCCCTTTCATTGGATGATTACCATATATTTTATACTGCGTGAGGCGCTAGTGCTTGACTACCCCGACAACTTTTTATCTGCTAATTTCCTAGATTCGACCGTTTTTCGAAGCATGGCGACTGCCCGAAGTCTTGTAAATTTATTACCACAATTCTATTGTTTATTAATGAGGGGTGAAAATTTGTTTTAAAAAACAAGGGCAACCTTGTCCTACAAAAATATGTCTGCTATTGTCGAGTCCGACATTTGACTTTTTGGCACTCTCGTTTGACTAAACGGTCCAATCAACTCTTTGGACTACCTGAAACCCACAGTGTTGTACCAGGATTTGGACCATTTCATCATAATTAGTTCCCCCATCCTTTCGTGGATGGTTTTTGTACCCAATCCACAAAAGGGCTCCAGACCAAAAAAAGATGTTAAAGCACCTAACCTTGCCAATTTGTCGGGTTCTTTATTACCTGCGATACCCGCATGACCAGGTATCCAGTAAACTGTAACTATTTTATTATTTCCAAGCTTGTTTAGCTTGATACCACATTCTCCAACAATTTTGGATGTAGGGGTGTATAAACTTAAAGCATTAACTGCTGCTTGGCTATCCGACAAGATGGCAATTCTCTTGTTCTTATATTTCCTTCCGCAGTGGAATTGCACCTTTCGATAGCTCATATTTAGGTGTGTCTGTTAGATGTACTCTTAGGACCCATGGGTTTAAAGTATTTGGTCTTTGGTTTAAATATTCCTGCACCCTCCCCTGCTTCGGTTTTCGAATCATTCATACTATTTGATTACATCGTTACTCAGATGCTCCACTCCACTTTTTTGGACTACTACTATGTATATTTCCTTTCGAGATTGAATTTAATTATTCCGGACTTCGGAAACTCGAGTAAGGGATTCTCCCTTGAAAGACTTCCTCAATATTTAACTCGATGATTTTGCCATTTCCCATACTCTGCATGCTAAATCTTAGTATGGTTTCTCTGGCTAGCCTCTTAACTTGTAAGTAGAGTGGAACAAGTCCTAACAGCATCCCCATTGACGCGGGAGGACACGATCTCATTGTTCCCATGAATCATGATGCAGATACAGGCCAGCCTCTGCACCTTTCCAACTTTGATTTCCCAGCGTTAAGCTGGGCACTTTTGCTCCATGGGACTGCTCCGTAAATGATGGTCTCAATATCATGGTGTACATCTACCTTAGGATACCTGCATCCGCATGTTTTATCCGCAACGTTTTTGCATACCATCAGAACTCAGAGCTCCTACGGCTTTGCTCACCACTGCCTCCATGTGATTTCTCCACAGGAGTTTGCTGTCGAGAATTGCTCCCAGATATTTAGTCTCCTATGGAGCTTCTATTATGGAACCCCTCATGAAAATGGGTTTCAACACATAGGGTTCATGTTTCCTTTTCTTAGTGAACGGGACTACCGTAGTTTTACTTAGATTGAGTTTTAGTCTCACAGAAGTGTACCAGGTGTCTACCAGATTCAGTCTCCCCTGCACAATATCACAGAGCATTTCTTCGAACTTACCTCTGGCAAAAATGACAATATCATCCGCGTACCCAAGGCATTTAATGCCCTGGTTAGTCAATGCAACTAGAATTTCATTGCAAAGGTGCTCTCACCAAGGTATTGGTTTGTATTTGGTTGTCGATCACCTTTTCCATGGTTTTTAACATGAAAGATATTAAACTTGTCTGTAAGACTTCGGCTGGATGACATCTTATAAATAAATAAATATCACTTTTGCCGTTCTCCGTAGTTCTGGAATATACACAAGTGCCAGACTGCTCCTGAAGATGAAGGTGCATTAGTAGCCATTTCTGGCCTCTCTGCAGGAGAGTTTCGTCCAATACTGGTGATTTGTATGGCGGGAAAGTGATCTTAATACGGTCTGCCGTAAACAGTTAGGCAACAACCATCCAGTCCTCTAGGCTTGGTCTTTTACTTTTCTTCTTGTGCATCTTCAGCACATGCTCTTATGACTCCCGGAAAGTGTGTTTCTAGAAGAAGAGCAGCTCTCTGCTGCTCATCTTCCGTATACGTTCCATCCGGTCTTCTTAACGAAGTTTTAATCTCGACACCGTTCTTCGCCAAAGCTTTTTGCAGTCTAGCGGCTACAGGTGTTGCAGACATATTATCAGAAGGTTCTGAAGCTGCCCCTCTTTGCTCTCCTGATTTCTTTATTGTAAGTGGTAGCAACCTTGGTATACTCTTCCCAGTTTCCGGATTGTTTTGCTCTATTAAAGAGCCGCCGCCCTCCGAACTTCTGTTCGTAATTTTGACAACTCCTTGCTCCACCAAAAAGCGTCTCTCTGCTCTTTTACCATAGTAATTTGGCAACTGGCTTCGAACGCCTTGGTGATTGCCAGGGTCACCTCCTTTACAGCTTGTTCCAGCGCAGCACAGTGTTTTAATGTCCCTCTAACAGTTACTAGCTGTTGACTTTCTTTCAGATTCTCCTCAAATTGATCCCACTTTGTGTGCCTGGGGTTCCGAACCGGGGGTGATTCCTCGTTCGTAGTTCAAAAAGAATCATTGTATGATCCGACAAGGAGGGTTCATTTGAGACTCCAGTTCTTTATGAACTGTCCTACATCGGTGCTTCCTACCGTTAAATCTAACATTTCTTTTCTTGCCCTTGTGACAAAAGTGGGAGTGCTCCCGCGGTTCCACACGCTAAGGTTATCCTTAATTAAAAATTCTAATAGTTTTTATCCATACTTCCCCAAGTCTCGCTGTCAGCATTTGCATCACATCCGATGACAAGAGGCCATTTCTTCTTGTTGCACCATTCCACCAGTCCCGGTACCTCTGTAGGAAGTATCAGTACCCCATCCCCTGCACAGTATGTTGATGCTACAATACCTGATGGCGAAGGCTTCCCAGTGTGATGATAGTGGATATGGCCACCAAGTCCCTGGTAAGAAAATCCGAAAAACCAATATAATTGTTTTTCTTAATCCTTTGCCTCGCTGTTTGCAAGGCCCGTTCCCTGTTTTTGTGAATTCCGGGTTCCTGTATCACCGTGAGCCCTAGCTGTTTCATAGTGACAACAGCAGACGCTGCTTTGGCGTGGTGAACATTCACTTGGGTCACGCGCAAGGTTCCTGCAACCTGCATAAGATGTTTTCGGAAGGGAGTATATCTGACCCTTCATCCATCAACAACCTCTCCTCCTCCTCCGTCTCAACGTCCTCGATACTACTGCAATCATCTGCGGCAGCATCCTCCCCCTCATCCACAAACATATTTACCACCTGACATGGGTGTTGTTAAGATTGCGGCTACCTCCCTGGGCGGTGATGGTATCTGAGGTACTCTCCCCAAGTTACCGCCAGCCCCCTTCAGCCGTCGGCTTTCTAGGCCCATGGACAATGACTTTGCAAAACCGGTAATTGAGAGCATATCCCACCCCCGATAAGGCTCTCTTTGCTTTATGGTCAATCAGTGCAGGAGTTGGCCTGTGCCCTTATCCCAACTTCCCGACAGCTTCCAATCCTTGACGAATAGGCCGGCATTTTTCCCTTCTAGCAGAGCGAGAGATTTCTTCCTGGTCTTCCCAGCATTCCTCGAAAGAAAGACGGTAATCTTGTGAGGAATCGGCATGTCATCTGTCATTTTCGTCACAAGTACATGCTTACCGACTTCTGTTTTAGGTACAGCAGAAGCGAACCATTTAATCGTCTGTTTGTCGTCGCACTCTGCTACGTTCACCACCACAACCACCACCACCTCAGAAGTGAATACCCCCAAACTCTCGATTAACCACAACTGCTCCGCACTGAGCAACGTCTTAGTCGTCTTGGGTTGAGATGGTGTTGATCTCTATCCTCACGGGTGGCTATCCTGGCCTTCTTAGCTGCATTGTTCTGCGGCCTCGTGGACTCTCTGGTCCGCTTCAAGTTATCTGCTCCGACGGTTGGGCATTCTCTTTCCTTTCCAGAGCTTTTCTCTTTGAGCCCTCCGGACACATTTCCTCCGCGAGGAACATTAAGATCCACCTGGTACCAGCTCCAATAAACCTCTGCCTCAATGGATCGACCAGCCTCCAGGCTGGCCTAATGGTGGTAGAGGTGGACCTCATTGCCTTTTACTCTTAACAACTATGTTTGGCACAGTACGACTTTCTCTCAGTTCTGGCGCTATACTGCCCCCAGCAGTGGCACTTGTCGTTGATACACACCCATCGTAAGCACGACACTCACTCCTGCGCCTGCCACTTGTACCTTCTTCCCTCGTCAACGCGGTGACGTCCCGCCTTTTTTGTTTGTGTTCTTTTCATATATTCTTCATTTTGTTCTCATGAGTTTCGCGGGAAAGTAGGATGACCAAGTCAGAGGCCTGTTAACTTGGCAAAGAAAAAGATACCTGGAGGTCGCCCGGTGTCCAGGCAACTCCGTTCGTGACTGAGCTATTTGAATGGGCACCCAGTCCAGACGATCATAGCCACAAATCGCATGACACCTTGATCCAGGCCATTTGCAAATCATTTAGCGTAACCCACTTCACATCTAGATCATTAACACACGTGCAAAGAAGGAGCATTATGTAGCATAACAACGTTGTGGCTTACTTCTAATTTTAGTCAATTTTGCCACACTACCATTTGAAAGTCGACTTTTAGCTTCCCCTTTTAGTTTAATTTGAACTACTGTGTCCAAAGCATTTCCGAAGAGATAGCAAAGATATTCAAAATAAATTCCAAAAGCCTTCTAAAGAGATTCTAAAGATTTAAAAAAAATAGAAGAGACAAAGATAGAAAAACTGAAATATTTTAGATTTTTAAGATGTTTCAAAAGAAATAAGTGACTAAAGTTAACAAAAATAAAAACAAAATTATTTTTAACAGGAAATAAGCTATCAACTTCGAACACAAGAAAAGTGAGTTTCACAACGTAAGTGACCCACCATCAATGCGACTAAATTGTAGAAGATTAAGAAACCGTTAAAATATACTATTAAGAATCCTAACAAAACTACAACTTCGTTGTACGAGTGAGACATAATCAAATAATAATTCAAAAAAAAATTAATTAAAGTTTAATTTAATAACAAGCAATAACTCAGTAGTTATTATATTTCATTCTAAGCATTTTATTTTATTTATTATATTTCTTCTAAATTATTCTCCTATCATTTATTACTTTTTATTATGTTTATCACTCAATACAGACTTTGAGAAGGTTTGCCTTACCTGTATTGTGTTATATTAATAAATAAATAAATAAACTCAAAAATTAATCCTTTAAATAAAAAGAAGTTAGTCAAGTGCGAATAAAATTGGCTTCCAAGGGTTTATGAACGAAGAACAAAATATCAAAAATAATTTCCAAAAAGTTGTGTTGCAAAGTTTTTATATTTTTCGGACCATAAGCACAAAAAATGAATTTTTCTTTATAACTGCGCACCGAAAAATTCCAACAAAATGCCAGTGTTTCTTAAATAAAGCTCACCCTTCCCCACTTCCATCCCCTAAATACAGATATAAAAGTATTCAAAACTTCGTTATATTATTCGTTAATAACTTTACAAATTGGTTGGTTATCAAAAACGGAACCCTAAAAAGAATCCAATCCAATCCTCAATCCAACTTTTGATATGCGTTTTTGTTGATAAAACTATCAAGATTCGTTTATTATTCGAACTTCGAAGCCACATTATAAATTCATTTTATATATCTGACAATTACAACTTTGATCTTTTAAATCTATATTAAGTTTTTGAAATCCCACCGTCATCACCTATGTTACGTTTTCATCTTATATTTTTTTTTTTAAAAAAATGTGTTGTGTGATGAATAACAAAACAAAATTCATATAAAATATGACATAGAACAATATTTCAATCTAAAAATAAAATAAGGAGTTGCCAATAATCCAGTTAGTGGCATCTCCCTTGATCATGTAACACCCTGTCTTCTTTAATAATTGTAAGTCCACATGTAGAGTTATATGCAGGTTGATTTCGTCGAGCAAATAATAACATGCCATCGTTAAGGAAAATTCCATAACTTAGATCGAAGGTGCTACCGTTGACTGTACACAATTCAACCGCCAGCACCCCTAAGATGTCACCTTGTTTATTGCCAGTGGTATGTAATATCTCAAGTTAACTCATATGTCAATATCTGAGACTGGAGTACGCGGGGTTGTCGCGGGTGTGATGGATAAATTATTTTGAAAAATATACAGATCAACAAAAACTAATTCCTACATGCGTCAAATAAAATATGTAGTAAGTTTTCATTATTATTTGCTACACTCCGTTTTATAGTTGACCAAATAACCAAAAGCGTCATTTCAATTGAACAGTTTTACATTTTATGTTAAACAAATCTTAGTAAACATTTTGGCGAATAGTAAAAAAAAATTTTACCAAATATAAAATTTTTATAACTTTAATTTAAAAATTAATTATTTGTTTGTTTGTATAATTATAGATTCATCAGATATTGTTGATTGTAAATTAAAATTGATAATGGGATTAATATGGACACTTATTTTACACTATTCAATTTCAATGCCAATGTGGGATGGTGAAGATGAAGCTCTAACAAATGGAAATGCTGGATCAACACCAAAACAAAGGTTAGTAAAAATAAACTTAGTGTTTTGAAAACCTTGTACAACAATTTTTATATTTTTACAGACTCATGCACTGGATTCAAAGTAAAATTTCAGATATGCCAATTGGTAATTTTACAAATGATTGGACTAGTGGTAAAGCTGTTGGTGCTCTTGTTGATGCATGCGCTCCTGGTTTATGTCCAGATTGGGAAATATGGGATCCAAAAGATGCTGTACAAAATGCATCTGAAGCAATGGGACTAGCTGATGATTGGTTAAATGTAAGACAACTTATTCGACCAGAAGAAATGGTTAATCCAAATATTGATGAGCAATCGATGATGACATACTTATCACAGTATCCAAATGCGAAATTGAAACAAGGTGCTCCGTTGAGACCTAAAACAAAACCAAATAGGTTAGTATTGAGGTTTAAGTCCTAGCTATTTTCTTTTATAGGTCCAGAACTTGAAACTCAATTAATTATTATGATGGAAGTTTTTTTTTAATATCGAACTGAGGATCTCACAGTTGACAAAATATCATATAACATGACGTTCATTCATTTTAGATAACAAATTTTAGTTACCAAGACCATAAAAATAAATTATGTTTAAGAGTTAAATTGCTTACACATTTTTACACTTTTTTTTAAAACTACACATATTCATGCAAAACCCACCTGAGCAATATAATTTAAAATTGATATATTTTATTTCTATCGAACAGCGTTCCTCCCCCGCGGTAAGTTGATAAGTATAGTGTCTTCTGTTGAGCTATGTTTTAGTTTTTTTGTATTTTTATTATTTTTGTAAACGAAAATGCTTATAATTAAAATCTTATAAATAATTAGATTTTTTTTATAGTAAAAAAAATTTAATGTTACATAAATAAATATAAAAATAAAATAATTTTGGCTGATTGTGTTATTTAGAAAAAAAGTTAAATTAGTTCGCTGATAAAATAATTTTTTTTTATTGGCTTTAAATGTGTTCCTTTATTTTTAATTTAATAATTGCAATAATAGGGAATTGAAAATTATTATTATGTAAAGCAATTTTTTTTATGTTCAGTTTATGAATAGTTTTCGTTGAGATAGTTTAAAATCGTTTGGGTTCATGAATTTTTAAATTTAATATATTTTTATTTTATATTAACAGAGTACGTGCTTACGGTCCAGGTATTGAACCGATCGGTCCAGTTGTTGGAGCTCCTGCTAACTTTACTATTGAAACATTTTCAGCCGGAAATGGTGAGTGCTTTTAAATAAAATACTATTGAATTTTGAACAAACTGTTCTGAATACCTCGTAATATTGACCAAAATCTAGTATTTTGTTTGAAGATGCGTCAATGAGGTTTTTTATATTCTGAAACGTGAAAAATCTTCAAACCACTCAACTTCACTCAGTTACAACGTGGCCCAAAGGTGCAACATAATGACCAATGGTTCATGCCCCAAAGAATAAAGAAATGACACAGAAAGAAGATAATATTTCCAAATTAAAATAAAATATATTCAAAGCTTTTGTAGCGGTCATCAATATTTTGGTTAAATATCCAAAAAACGTCAAACTGCAAATCCTTGATTCTTGCGGCCCAAAATCGGGTAAATTTATTTTATTGTTGTTTGCTGCATCGCATTTGGCTTAAAACTGTTCAACGTTCAGTAACTTGTCTTATTTATATATAACATCTTCTCGAAAGATCACATTAAAAATTTCTAGATACTCAACTAAAAATCCGAGTGTAAGGAATATGAGTTTTAGCTAATGTAATAATTTTAATTTTAGTCAAATAAAATTATTCTATGAGAATAGCATACAATAAATATTTTTTTTATGTTTAGGAAATGTTGAAGTCATAATCGTCAATCCAAATGGTGTAACCGAAAAGGCAGATGTTCGTTTTAATAACGATAAAAATCTAACTTATTCAGTGTCATATATACCAAAATTCGAAGGATTACATAAAATCTTTGTAAAATTCTCAGGACGTGATATTCCAAAAAGTCCATATGAAGTAACAGTTGAAGGACATGCTGGTGATGCATCAAAAGTAACAGCAACAGGACCTGGTCTGCAACCTGATGGTATTAGTATTAATCGTGGAACATTCTTTGATATATCAACGAAAGATGCTGGACGTGGTGTTCCTGAAGTTATTATACTTGATCCAGCTGGCCATAAAACAACAGTACCGGCTAAAGTTCGTCAAATTTCACAAGATTTATGGCGTTGTGAATATTCATCACATTTGGTTGGTTTACATTCGGTCAATATATTTTATGCTGGGAAACCAATTCCAAATTCACCGTATGGTGTACGTGTTGCACCTGTTTCTGATGCAAAGAAAGTAAAAGCCAGCGGTCGCGGATTACAACCAACAGGTATTCGTATCGGGGATATTGGTGATATTAAAATTACAACAGATGGAGCTGGCGAAGGAGTACCAGAAGTAAATGTTATCGGACCCGGTGGAGTTAATCAAGCTGTACAAATGAAAAAAGTCACTTCAACATTATACGAAGCACAATACATTCCAGTTAAAGAAGGTCGTTATGTTATAATGGTTACATTTGCGGGTCAAGAAATTCCAAAATCACCATACGAAGTTACAATAGGCTCGAAAAAAGATTCTTCGATTGTGGCATTTGGTCCTGGACTCACAGGAGGTGTTGTTGGATATCCAGCAGCGTTTGTTGTTGAAACTAATGGTGAAACTGGAGCATTAGGGTTTAGCGTTGCTGGACCATCACAAGCTGAAATCGAATGTAATGATAATGGTGATGGGTCTGCTTTAGTCAAATATCATCCAACAGCTCCAGGAGAATATGCTGTACATATCTTATGTGACAACGAAGATATTCCTAAAAGTCCACATATCGCACATGTTCTACCACGTACCGATTTTCATCCAGAACTTGTAAAAGCGACCGGGCCTGGATTACTACAGAATGGTGTAACTATCGGACAACAAACTGAATTCACGGTTGATACATCAAAAGCAGGCTCAGCACCTTTAGAAGTTAAAGTTCAAAATGTTTTTGGAAAGCCGGTTCCGGTTCAAATCAAAGATAAATCAGATGGAACAAAATTAGTTACATATACCGCAACAACTGCACTTGCTCATACAGTGGAAGTTAATTATGGCAGTGTTGCAACAACAAACTCACCTCATCGGGTTTATGTTGGAATCCCATTGGATGTAACCAAGGTACAGACATTCGGACCATGGTTGGAAGCAGGAGTTAAACCTAATTTAGCTACACACTTTAATGTTGATGCCAGGTATTTTGTGAATAATTTTAAATCATACTTTTTCTAATCTATTTTTTTTACAGAGATGCTGGAGATGGTGATTTGGAAGTTCATGTTATTCATGATGAGACAAAACGTGATGTTGCTACTCGTATAATTGATAATAATGATAGTACATTCTCTGTGGAAGTAACCCCACCATTAACCGGTTCTTATACAACAAACCTTCTATATGGTGGTGTTAAAGTACCAACCGCACCAAAATCATTTGTTGGGCAACCAATCGATGTTTCTAAAGTAAAAGTTGATGGATTAGAACCAAGTAAGTTATGCGAAATATGTTTTTATTGTTAAGGATCAAATTAATCGGGGAGATGTAGGTAAAGGGTTTCTTCACTTTTTATAATTTATGTAAATTTATAACAACACATTTTCATTTTATATTAATATCGATCGATTACAAGAAAAAATCAAATCTATATATATTTCGATTAGCCGCACCCGTAAATAGTCTACAACAATTTAGAGTAATAACAGAAGGTATCGCAAAAGCCGATTTAGCCGTAACAATAACAAGTCCATCAGGAAGTCGGATAAAAGCCCATGTAATACCAACAGCTGAAGGTTTTTTAGTAAATTTTACACCAACACAATTAGGAGAATATTTGTTGAGTGTTAGTTTTGGTGGTACACCAATTACACCACATCCATTTCGATTGCAATGTTTAACGGGAAGCGATTCAAGAAAAGTTCATGCAAAAGGACCTGGTTTAGAAAGAGGGATTGTTGGTGAACCAGCTGAATTTATGATTGATACAAGAGGCGCTGGTCAAGGTGGTTTAGGTGTAACCGTTGAAGGACCATGCGAAGCGGCAATAAACTGTCGGGATAATGGTGATGGTACATGTAATGTAGCCTATTTACCAACAGAAATTGGTGACTATTCCGTTAACATAACGTTCAATGATCAGCATATTATTGGTTCACCATTTCAAGCAATTATCATACCACAACCAAATTTAAATAAAATTAAAGTATCCGGACTTGGAATTCAGCCCCACGGTAAAACTTACATAAAATGGCGTGAAATTTGTTCGAATTTTTTTCTATCTAATTTAATTAATCGGAGATTTTGTTTACGATCTTCAACGCATGATTGTTGGTGGTTGTTTTTTATGTGTTCATTTTTTTATTATATCATATTTTATATGTTTCGATTTAATGTATCGTCCAGTGTTGTTTTTTTTATTTTTTTTCAATATATCATGTCAATGATTGGTTAAAATCATTTGATTTGAAATATTGTTACGCTTATTTTTATTAAACTAACATTAATATTAGCTGATTAAGCATAAATTTATTACATATTACAAACCGGTAGAAGCAAGAAATATAATGTTTTTTAGGTATATGATTTTTGAAACACAAGGACAGCAAAAGTATTATTAGTTCCAGAAAACCTGCCACATGTCGTTTAACAAAACCGTTTGTTACCACAATTAAACCGGTTCATGGCAACCAGCAACTCTTATTCGTGTTAGGCTATTGTTACGCACCAACAAAGCCAACTCATGATCCTCTGGCTCTTTTCAACGAGCGCATATGCCTAAAGCTCATACTGATCAACAAATCTGTCTCTTACTGACCAGTAAAACTGGTTCATACTGATCTACATTATGCTGTCCAGAAAAGTTTTCAATTATCTGCCTACCTTCAATTATCTGCTTAATTAGCGATGATGTCTCGGTTATAAAATCAACATTACACTAATATTTCGGTTAAATGATAAAATTATGCTTTAAAAATAAAAAAAAAATAAATTAATGAACTAACAAAATTAATATTATCCATTTTAAAAATTCTAATAATCTGTAATAAAATTCCTTTTAGGTGTCATAATGAATGCAGAAACAGAATTTACCGTTGATATGAGTAAAGTGGGCAGTGATATTGATCAAGGAAAATTATCATGTTCAATCTTCGATCCTCGTGGGAATCAAATACCAAGTAAACTAATTCCAGGAAATGCAAATGAAGTGTATCGCATTATGTATACGCCCTTTGAAGCTGGACGACATACGATTGAACTACTTTACGACAATATTCCAGTACCTGGATCACCGTTTGTTGTTCATGTTAAAAGTGGTTGTGATCCAACAAGGGTACGTGCATTTGGTCCTGGTTTAGAAAAGGCTTATACAGGAAAATCAGCTAAATTTACGGTTGAAACAAAGGGTGCAGGATTCGGAGGTTTATCGTTAGCAATTGAAGGACCATCTGAAACAAAAATGAGTTGTATTGATAATAAAGATGGATCATGTAGTGTTGAGTATGTACCCACAGAAGGTGGAGATTATGATATTAGTATTAAATTTGCTGAAACACCAATTCCTGGATCACCGTTTACAGTAGCGGTTGAAGATCCTGTTGATCCCGGTAAAGTTAAAGTATATGGCCCTGGTATTGAACACGGTGAGGTTCGTGATCATATTCCAACCAAATTCTTTGTTGACGTTAGAGAAGCAGGTGCTGGCATGGTTGCTGTTGAATTATCATGCGATGGAAAACCGGTTGAAAATTTCAAAGTTGAAGAGAAAGAAGATGGAGTCTACGCTGTAAATTATGTTCCACCGAAAGAAGGTTCAAAATTAACGGCCAAAGTAAAATTCGCAGATGAAGAAGTTCCATATAGTCCATTTGTGATGAGTGTATTCCCTAAATTCGAAACCGATAATGTTAAAGTTGTTGGGGATACATCGAAGAAACAGTTACCAGCATCATTACCCGCTAAGTTCCAAATTGATACGAAAAAAGCTGGACAAGCTGACATCAATGTTGTAATTAAGGTAAATTTGTGTTTTTTTATTTTTCATTTATTGCAATTAAATTAACTATATATTAATTTTATGAAACATTCCAGAATCCTCAAGGAAAACCACTACAACCAAAAATTGAGAAAATTGAAGATGGGACATATGCGGTTTCATTTGTTCCAGACGAATGTGGTCCATATAATGTTAGTATTAAATATGGTGGAAAAGATGTTGTAGGATCACCATTTATTCTTCAAGCTCATCCGACTGGTGAGGTATGTAAACATCGAAAAACAAATCTGAACGCAATATTATTTGTTATTTTTATTTATTAGGCCAAGAAATGTAAATTAGTCGAGTCAGTTCCAAAAGTACAAACGTTTGGCAATAAAAATCATATTTCTGTTGATGCAAGAGAAGCCGGAACTGGAGCTGTTACATGTAAAATCATTTCACAAACTGGAAGGTAAGCGAAATCTTTTTTTAACTATTGAAAAAAAATTAGTCTATTTAAAATCTAGACAAAAAAAGTCACATATGCAAGTAACATGTTTGTTTGTCTTTGTTGTATCAGAAGTCATGTTATGTCGATGACCATTAAACTAACTAATAGCGTTTTCGATTTAAGTTTTGACCTAAAAGCGAGTAAATCTCTTTTATTTTTGCATTTATGTTTTTCATTTTTGCCTTTAAAATACTTGAGAATCGAACAAAAGGGTGACTCCTTTTAGTCCGTTAAGTTTCTTCAACAAAATTAAGGAACTAATTGAATTATCTGTACTTTTTCATCTGGGCAATTTCTCTTTAAAATTCACTTTTTTTTAATAAATGTCGTGTAATAGGAACTACAATATGTGTCACAACAACATATAGATACCTTTTAAGACCTTGGTCCCACAAGATCATGCGTTCTGAGATGTTGGTGGGCGCTTTTCTTAAACTTTTGTGGATTGAAAGAACTCGAGGCTATTGATTCGGGCAAATCATTCCATTTTTACGGACAAAGAAGTCCCTTTGCATAGAATAAAATACAAAGAAATCACCAACAGTGCGACGATGTTGTAGGAATCAATCAGTCGTATAGTACGGTTTTGAATAAAGTTCAAAAGAGCCAGGATGGTAACAGATGCAGCGCCCCAAACTTGACAACAATACTCCATACAGGAATGAATACAGGACTTATAAATGTGGGGTAATTGATACGGAGTGAAACATTTTTTACATCTATTGAGGAGACCGAGTATTCTTGGCGCACTTTGTGCCTTCGCCATTATATGATCGTCCCAGTGGAGCATACAGACTTCGTTCATTAATCAACTTCGATGGCACTTTGACAAAAGATGTGAATGACTAAGAACTTATTAGTTTTTTTGACGATATTAGGATAAGTGGAGAGTGGTCTCTTGCGAATAAATATGCTTAAAACATGATTTGTAACAGTCCTGTACCCCAACTGCCAGTTTTTCATTGCCAACAAAAATTTTTTGCCTCTTTTCCATTCCTACAATGGAATTTATGTTGGTTGGAAATTCTACAGCTTGTTTTATTGAATTAATTTTGATGAAACGTCAGCAAAAGATGGATATTTATATGAGAAGGAAATCATAAGCTTTTGATTGCGCATAGAGGATGGCTGTCTAAGATAGGTTCCATATTCCATCTGAGGGCTCCATCATAGGTACCATGTTCCGTCTAAGATGGAACCTATTCCATACCAAAACAAAAAAAAATATGGCATAATAATGTATACATTTCATAATAGGTTAGTACAATTGAATCCAAAAATATGAAGTGGCTGAAATCTCACAGCTCTGAGATATCAAGACTTCGGTCTGGGTTAAGGATTTTGGTATAGTTTTCGGCGAAACACTTTTATGAAGACATTGTCTCCATTTATATTTTCAAAAAAATATTACAAAATCAAAAATTCATATTTTTTTTCAAAATTCCAAAATTATTCTAAAAATTATAAAAAAAAAAAAATTTTAACTATTTTTCAAAATTCTAAAAATATGTATTCCAAAAATTATTACAAAATCAAAACTTGAAACTTTTTCTAAAACTCTAAATATATTTCAAAAATTCAAAAAACTTTTTCCAAAATTTTAAAAGTATCGCAAAAATTCTAACAAAATCAAATATACAAATTTTTTTCTTAATTCCAAAAATATTCCATAATTTAAATAAAATCAAAAATTTAAACTTTTTCAAAACTAAAAATATTCCGAAAATTCTTAAAAAATCATAAATTGAAACTGTTTTTCAAAATTCCAAAACTACTAACAAAATCAAAAATTAAATCTTTTTCCAAATCAAAAATTCGAAATTCAATAAACTTTTTCCAAAATTCTAAACATATCGCAAAAATTTTACCAAAAACAAAAATACAAACTTTTTTCCGAATTCCAAAAATTATAATAAAATCAAAAATTTACATGGCCATGTTCATGTTCGATTAAATTTCATGTCATACAAATAATTAATTTCATTTTTTGCCAAAAAAAAAATGAAAATCATTCTTTTGACACACTTGACAATAAGTTTTTGACAAACTTATAATGCAATAATCTAGTTTTTGACCTCACATACCAATCCCGACCATCAAGATTTCTCCAAATTCAATGTTCCTACTTGTAATCACTTAAAATGAACGTTTTTAATCAAAAAATATTCTTGCAAATTTCCTTGTTTTGACACACTTGACGATTTTTTGACACACTTTCCAGACAGCTATCGAACACATCGTCCTTTCGGCGGCTCTCTTGCCATTGAGTATACCTATTTTTGAAAACAAAAATTTTTGAAATCCCTCCAGCCGTTTTCTAGATTTCGTCGGTTGTGACGGCCGGCCGGCCAGTTATTTTTGCTTTTTTAGAATCAGTCCTAAAACGACCTAAATGGTACTTTGCAGACTTGATAGCAGCCTCGAAAAGGTCTCTAAACTATGGAGCTAATGGTGGAATGAAGTGCCAGATTTTTTGATCTAATAGAAGAAAATTTGGAATTTCATTAACGTTTTGTTTCAAAAAATTAAATAAATCGACGAATTGTTTTTTGGCCCCAATAAAATTGGACTCATTATCGTTGTATATGTCAGTGCAATTTCTTCTTCTAATGATAAAACATCTATGAGCAGCTAAAAGTACACCTGTTGTTAGATCGGTAACTACTTCTATATGAACAGCGTTAGTGCTCCTACACACAAACAGAGCAATGTATCCTTCATAAGTTTTTTGACCCAACCTTTTTGTAATTTGAGTTGTATAGGTTCGGCAAAATCAATCCCTGTTTTCAAAAATGGTCGTTCATATACGACTCTGTATACTGGAAGATTACTCATAAGCTGTTGTTTTTCTTGAGCTCTACATTTGTAGCATTTTATGCAGGAGTTGGTAACTTGTCGTATTAAATTACGGGCCCCTACGATCCAGTAGTTTTCTCTTGAAATAGTCAAAAGTAGCGTAGCTCCAGCATGTAAGTTATATTTATGCAAATGAAGTTTTCTTGTAAACTCATGATGACCCGTGAAAATTAATGGATGTTTGGTTTCAAATTTAGCTATAGAATTGTCCAAGTGGCCACCAACTCTAATAAGATCGTTGTCGTCTATGAATGGATTTAATTGTTTGAGTTTATTTGAGGATTTAACACCAAGTGCTTGTTTAAAAGACTGAAGTTCATCAGTATATATTGATTGTTGAATTACTTTGACAATTCAACTCACTAAATAAAGTTTCGATAAGGTCCAATAAAAACGCTTCATTTACTATTTTTTATCAAATCAAAATGAATTACCTTATATATTAATACGCTAACGAAAAATTTTATGGAGCCTAAGGCAGATGGATTTTATTGATTTCATTTATTCGCAGATGGATTTATTTCAAATTCTCACTGCTAACTGATATTAGTGTAACTTAGATTTTAAAGATGTTTCACACAAATCAGATCATAAATAAAAAAGTTATAGACGAATTAAATTTATTTTTGAATTTAAGTATCAAGAACAAAATTGTTAGCATTTTTCCATTTGAATTCCATTGACAATTCAACTCATTAAATAAAGTTTCAATAAGGTCCAATCAAAACGCTTCATATACTATTTTTTAGCAAATCAAAACGATTTGTTTCGATTATTTTTTTCTGGTAGGAAGGAACAGCGAATATTTTCGAATATTTTCCGCCTACTTAATATATTAATATAAAACAAAAATGCACATACAAAATTATGTGAAAATGCAATTTGCAAATAGTAAAAATGTCCGTTTTCATTCATAAATGATTGCATGTTTATGTTTATTTGTCAAAAATAAATTACAAATTTATAACATTTATGCGCCTACTAAGATGAAATAATATTTAATTTTGTTTGACAACAAAGGATTATGTTGTATGAAATAATGTTACTATTTCTGTTCGTTAAATTGTCTGCTAAATACAACTCGTCATCAAATTATTAGTCAATTGTTTTTCAACATTACCACTCATGCCATTTGAGGTCAAAAATTTCCCTCGTGCGCTACGCGCACTCGGGACCTCAAATGACATTCGTAATAATGATTATGAAAAATAATCGACTATTATTTGACGACTCGTGATATTATATATGATAATTTTTTTTTGCTGTCAGAAATTTCATTTTTCATTCATACAAACTATGATATTTAAACAGTAGGCTTTGCTTTAACTGTCGGCAATTCTTCTTGTCGTCGATAATTTTGCTTTGTCGTTATGAAAATTCTTTGTTGTCATTTTTTCTTCTAACAAAATGAAATATAATTTTATCATAGTAGGCGCATAACTGTTATAAATTTGTAATTTATTTTTAACAAATAAACATAAACATGCAACCATTTGTGAATGAAAACGGACATTTTTATTATTTGTGAATTGCATTTTTACATAATTTTGTATTATTGAATAATTTGTAGAAAAAAATTTATTTAGAAACTAATAATTATATTTTAAACAAAATTATAATTAAAAAAAATTATCTCATTAAATACTACTCTTCATTGAAATTTTTTCGAAAATTTTTCAATTTTACTCATTAAATTATTTTTAAGCAACACTGCTCAATCAAACCACTACTTAAACCACTCGTCCTTCGGACTCGTGGTTTATTGTGCGCTTTGATTCGCAGTGTTGCTAAATAATTTAATTCGTAAAATCAAAAAATTTTCGAAAAAATTTCAATGACTCGTGGTATTACAACCGATAATTTAGCTAATGAGTTTTTGTATACAGAATTACCATTACATTATGTTTGGCATGATCAAAGTAAATCGTGGAAAAGAAGACAACGTGGGGCTGATAAAGTTGTTGATTATATATGGTTACTCCAAAAGATATAGAATTGTTTCATATGCGTTTACTTCTGTTACATGTTCGTGGTCCAAAATCTTTTACTGATCTACGTATGTATGAAGGTGTTGAGTACCCTACTTTTGTTGCAGCATGTGAAGCTCGAGGTATGGCAACAAATGATAATGAATGGCGTGAATGTTTACTTGAAGCTTCAGAAATTCAATCACCAAAACAGTTACATCAATTATTTGCATTTATCTGTGGTTTGAATGTTCCTCCGAATGCTTTAGCTTTATGGATTGAATTTAGAAATAGTATGATCGAAGACTTTTTACGAAATTACGATGAAGATGTGTCTATTAATCGAGCCCTGATTGAAATTAATGAAATTCTTCTTACATATAATACTTCATGTGGTGATCTTGGTCTTCCGATTCCACAATATAACTTACAGATTCGCGATGTAGGTCATTTTGATATTGAAGAAGAAGCTATAGTTTTCGATAGAATGTATGAAAATGCAAATAATGAGCAACGTAGTGTGATTGATATTGTTTTGCGTGAGCTCAATTTAATGATACTGGAAGTTATGTTTTTTTCTTGATAGCTCATGCAGGTTGTGGCAAAACTTTTGTTTAAACGGCAATCAAATTTAATTCTTTAAATCTTTCGTGTATTGTAACTGCCTTCAGTGGTATTGCATCAACTCTTTTGATTGGAGGGCGAACTTTGCATAATGTTTTTAAATTACCAATTCCATTATTAGAGAATTCAATGCCAAATATAACACCAAACAGTGTACATGTCACATATATATATATATATATATATATATATATATATATATATATATATATATATATATATATATATATATATATATATATATATATATATATATATATATATATATATATATATATATATATATATATATATATATATATATATATATATATATTAATAATGCATCAATCATTATTATAGATGAAATTTCAATGTGTTCTATACATGCTTTAAAATTAACTAGGAGGGCCCGGCGTGCTTCGCTACGCTTATAAATAAAGTTTTTGCGTAGACATTTTGTTGACGTAGAAGCAATGATTTCAAAAAGTGGTAATGAGAAATGCTAGCATATAATTTTTAATTTTTCTTTTTAAATATATGAACGAAAAATAATCAGAACTCTAGCTGATAAGTTCGGATATATGAAAAATTTGCGATCAAATAAGTTAGAGATCAAATAAGCTTTCTTAAAAACTTATTTGCTCGCTAATTTTTCATATATCCGAACTGATCAGCTAGAGTTCTGATTATTTTTCGTTCATATATTTAAAAAGAAAAATTAAAAATTATATGCTAGCATTTCTCATTACCACTTTTTGAAATCATTGCTTCTACGTCAACAAAATGTCTACGCAAAAACTTTATTTATAAGCGTAGCGAAGCACGCCGGGCCCTCCTAGTTTGAATTATACTAATAACAAATATTTATACGTCTGTACCTCGATTCTGGTTGTATGAGAAAAAATGAAGTGGAATGGAATTATTATTTATCTCGAATTTTGATTTCTCACTAAATAATTCCATTCCACTAATTGGTATTCTCGTTCTCTTTTCGAGATATCCATTTTAGTACAAGTTCTAAACTATTACAAATTTTTGAAAATGGAATGCATCTGTCAGTTTATTTACTGTTTTTATTTGTGTTTCTTTCGATAGCTAGTTTACAAGTTGTGCTATAGATTTTAGTTGTAAAATTATTCTTTATAATTGAACAGTATGTTTTGCCGCATCCTTCCTATTTCCGTATTGTAGTCTGCCTTATCAAATATGCGAAAATCATACAAAACAATATGTTTTGTTATAAATTAAATAAATAATTTAATTTTTCTAAAATAGTTATTGATAAATAATAATATAAAATTAATAAAATATGTAGCGTTAACTCCCAGGCGCCAAATCCACATTCTCCTCTAAATAATTAACTAAAATTTCTTTTGGCATGATTACTTGAACTTAGGCTCAAGCGGATTTGTTTTTATTTTTTTAGGGTAAATTAAGTAAATTTAAATTAAAGCACATAGGAAATAGGTATGGTAAATTTTGTAGAAGGAACATATTTGAATAACATTAAAAAAGTGTAATTTTGTATGGATTTTGCTTTTTTCAAAGGGCTGTATCTTATAGCCTGGGACTGATATACAACTCGTGGTTTTATTCGCTTCAGTTAGTGATTCTATATCAAATTAAAAAAAATCTTGGCGCCTAAGTAGATATTCCTTTTCTTTTTGATTTATCGTAACTTTTTTCGACATTTTATTCTTCATTTTTGTGCGTCTATATAAAATTTCAAATCAAATAATCGCATTTCGTCTATAAATTCGTTGACGAGATAATTTGACAGTTCATTCCACAAATGCGGAATTTATTTTCTCATTCCACTGAATCTGAATGCAAAAATCCCATTTAGTACGAAATCTCATTCCACGAAATAATTCCATACAACCAGTATCTAGCTACTGGCCTACTGTGATATTAAAAATTATCAGTCTAGTTTTGAAATAATTAACTGATATCACAGTAGGCCAACTTGTAATTCATAAAAAATATATAAATAAATGAAAAATGGCAAAACATTTTCTAAACGACTTTTCTGTCGTTCGTTGATAAATTCTCATAATTTTTTGAAAAATTCCTCAAGCAAGTGGTATTAATAATAGCCCTCGGCGTACGGCCTCGTGCTTTTATCAATATACTTGCTTTCGAAATTTTTGGCAAAAAATTATTTCGAATTATCACCGCCCATGGGAAATTACAACTGATAATCTTTAACTTAACGTTTTCAACCTCTTCTGTGAATAAAACTGGTTTACCAATACTTTTCCTTTGACATCCCAATTTAAATTTAAATATCCAAGTCAAAATATTTAAATGATTATTAAATTTGGAAACTCTGGAAAGATCAATATTTGATATAAAATAACTTCAGATAATCTTTCTTTTATAATTGTCTTTATATTTGACCAACCAAGTCTGACCATGTAACCACTGACCGCGATTAAAAAGCTCCGTTGAGCTGATATCGCGCGACTCGTAATCGAACGAATTTTTACTCGATCGAACATGTTGTCAATGGGATTTTGAAAAATCGGGCAGTATCTCTGATGTTCTGTTAACAACAAAGGTTTTCCATCGCCGCGGGTGTGACTGAATCCATGACAAACCAATAGTTTAATCTATCCAACAATAAAACTTGTGATTATTGGACTCCATTGACTTAATTATAGACTTTATAGGTCGAACCAATAAAACTGCAGCACACAATTCCAATCGGGGAATTGACAGTTATATTATTAGTGATACTTTTTTTTTTGGGCACCAATAATTTTACAGAAGTTTCAACTAACGTTGACTTTTTAATACGGCAGTAAATGAAAGCACCACAATCAGTCTCTGCAGCGTCACAAAACCAACGAATTTCTATGACATCATTTTTATTTAAATCTAACCATTTCGGTACCTTGATTTCTTCTAGAAGACGTAGATCATCTCTCAGTTCAGACCAATGATTTAGGAGATCAATAGACAATTTATCATCCCAGTTCAATTGAAGTAACCAAAGCTGTTGAAAAAATATCTTAAGAGCTTTTTTATTCAGTATGTGTATAGGTAAATGTAAAAACATTCGTTTATTGGGTGTCACAGTTTCAAATGACCTACTCTGGAACGATCATGTAATGGCGATGACAAAAAACGCGTCTAGAAAACTCGGCCTCCTAAATAGATGCAAACAATTTTTCACTCCATACCAATTGCTCCATGTTTACAAGTCCTTTATTCGTCCCTGTATGGAGTACTGTTGTCAAGTTTGGGATGCTGCTTCTGTTTCCATCTTGGTCTTCTTGGACTCCGTTCAAAAGCGGGCTATACGAATTGTGGATGATCGAGATTTGACATCAAAACTTGATTCCCTACAACATCGTCGCACTGTTGCTGACCTCGTTATGTTTTACAAATATCGTCATCAACAGTGCTCAGATAAAATCGGCAGCATCATTCCTCCAACTTATTCTTATCCCCGTCTCACTCGGCAATCGGCTAGCGCAACCAGTCAAACGGTCGAGATCCCGCGCTGTCATACTGGCAGATCGCAGAAAGACTTCTTTGTCCGAATTACATACAAATGGAATAGTTTGCCGGACTCAATAGTCTCAGGTGGTTTCAATCCGCAGAGATTTAAAAAAAGCGTTCATCAACACCTTAGAGCGCAAGTTGTTGTGGGACCTACGTCTTAAAAAGTATTTATGTGTTGTTGTGACACATATTGTAAACACTATAACACAACAATTTTTATTTAAAAAAAAGGAGCGCTTTGTGCTAGGTACTGATTCACCCTATTTTACTTCTAAACAAAAAATTATCTTCAGTCGGGTTCCAGGCAACTTCCAACACTTTAATGAATCCAATGAAAGTGTTTTTTATTTTCTCTGTCATCTTCAGGAATTGAATCAAAAAAGTCTAAATTGTTAGACCACCACTCTATTTAGTGAAAACCATGATGGTCTAAGATTGATCTTAATTTTCCTTGAAGTTCAAGAACTTCTTCAAGACTATCACCTCCAGAAATTACACCATCAACGTAGAAATCATGTTGTCTTATTTTGACAATATCTGCGAATTGCACCTGACAGTCTGCCACGATCTTCTTTAAGACCCGGGTTGCTAATAATGGAGCACACCCAGTACCATATGTTACAGTACACAATCTGTAATCGTTTATTGGCTCAGATGGATCACTCCTCCAAACAATTCTTTGAAAGTTTTGTTCATCCTTGTGCTCTAAAATTTGTCTAAACATTTTCTCCACGTCTGCTATAAATACTACCATACACTTCCTACATTGCTGTATGATCGAAATAATTCCTTCTTAAATAGTTGGATCAACCATCAACTGATCGTTTAGAGAAGCCTGTTTTATACTATCTGATCCATCAAAAACTATTCTCATTTTAATAGTTCTGCTGAATTATTTTAGTACACGATGCTGTGGTATGTAGAATTCACTAGACCCATCCTTTACCGAATCATCTGGAATTAATTCCATGTGTTTTAATTCCAAATTCCTTTCTCAATTTCCCAAAATTTTATTAATAAATTATCCACATTTGTTTTACCAATTAGACTTACAGCGGTATTTGCTGAGGAACCATTTGCTCGTCTTGAAACCACCCACCCTGGGGTAAGTCCCTGATCGTTAATTGTGATTCTTTCGGGTAACAAAATTTTAAAAAATTGATTAGCTCCGATAAAATTGTCGGTTGTAATACCACGAGTCATTGAAATTTTTTCGAAAATTTTTTGATTTTACGAATTAAATTATTTAGCAACACTGCGAATCAAAGCGCACAATAAACCACGAGTCCGAAGGACGAGTGGTTTAAGTAGTGGTTTGATTGAGCAGTGTTGCTTAAAAATAATTTAATGAGTAAAATTGAAAAATTTTCGAAAAAATTTCAATGAAGAGTGGTATTTAATGAGATAATATTTTTTTAGTTATAATTTTGTTTAAAATATAATTATTAGTTTCTAAATAAAATTCTTTCTACAAAATATTCAATAATACAAAATTATGTAAAAATGCAATTCACAAATAATAAAAATGTCCGTTTTCATTCACAAATGGTCGCATGTTTATGTTTATTTCTCAAAAATAAATTACAAATTTATAACAGTTATGCGCCTACTAAGATAAAATTATATTTCATTTTGTTAGAACAAAAAATGACAACAAAGAATTTTCATAACGACAAAGCAAAATTATCGACGACAAGAAGAATTGCCGACAGTTAAAGCAAAGCCTACTGTTTAAATATCATAGTTTGTATGAATGAAAAATAAAATATCTGACAGCAAAAAAAAATTATCGATGTTATTTGGTTTGTTAAAGCTCTCCAATTTCTAATTGCTGCAATTTTTCTAAAGCGCGAAGTGGTAGTTAATTCTGAACGTCCCTTGGAAACTACAGCAGTTGAAGATATTCTGGCGCTTTTCCTAGATAATTGTAGATTTTGTGTACAGGCTTCAGTAGCAAATGATAATTCAGATCCACTCGAAAAGCTCGTACAAAATCTAATAAGTTCCTGATGGATTGTGCAGAAACCCTTTTGATTGATGATTATAAAATTGTTCAGCATAGGAATGTATAATAATTTTTTTTCTATCATAACGTGCACTTAACTTTTCGTAGGCCTCAATATAATTAGTATCAGTGGATCAGATCGTATGTTTCACCAATTAATTGGTTTATAAGATACTGTAGTTTTGAGCTGGAGAATGTTTTGCAGTCGTGTTGAACAAGTTGATGAATGCGGGGCACTTTTGGTAAGGTGGATGATCTTTCATGTGAATAATTCATTGCTGATGCACTTTCATTTAGTTTCAATTTGTTCACTTTTTTCGTCAAATTCAGCAATCACATTTCTTCAAATTCTACAAACTCAGAATCAGTCGTGTCATCAATTTGAAAAATACCGCCTACTGAATAAAATTCCCTTTGCAATTTTTCAGTCTTTTGATTCGATCTTGCAATTGTTCCACATAATATATATCCAAAGATTCCATGTCATTTACATATGCTTTAAATGTGGTTATTTTTGTTTTTAATTGACCTTTGCATCTTCGCAATGACTTTATATCAACAACCATTTTGAATTTAGTATTATTATTATTAACGGTGCAAAAAAAAATTATTTATTTATTAATAAGTTGTTAAAAAATAACTTATTCATAAATAAATCATTTTTTTTAGAGCTGGAAAAAATTATTTTATTTTAATTCAGTATTGAAATTAAAATGTTCATTAAATACTTATTTTAGAAAATTATTAATTAAAAACTTAATGTGTTCATATAATTGAAAAAATAACTAATTTTTATTTATCTACCACGCTAAAAAAAAACTTTTAAAGTAAATTTATACAATGTCCAACACCCTTATTGTTTATCGTTATAGTTTACCGTACCGAAGCCGTAAAATTTAGAAATAAATGTTTTATTAATTCATCATCAATAAATGTTTACTAATGGTTGATAAAATTACACAAAAAAGTAAATTGAATTAAAGTTTCTATTTTATTTAAAGCAATTTTCAAATGAACGAGATTATACTTATCGAACGTTGCAATGGCATGGTCTTAGTTTTTGTAGAATTCACACTCCCCTATGCTGTATTTTAATTTCGCTTTGCTTCTATATAACCGCCCAAAATATACCGCTATAGGCTTGGCTTTTTCTTCTAAAATTTAATTCAAAAGAATCTTCCAAATCGTTCTTGCTCTATCCGGCTCGAAGGACCAATTAAATTAAAAATGTAATTTTTAAAAATCTTTCTAATAAAATTTCCCAAATTACCAACCCAAGAATGACCAGTAATAAGCACTTGTTTATTGAACTTAAATTTTTATTTTATAAAAAGAATTTGTAATTTATTAAAAACAATTGATGCATTTATTGCAACCGAATAATACTATTCCTGCGAGACTTATGAATATTTTTTTCAAAAAATGTTCTTTGGTAATTTAACAATTAAAAATATGAAGGGGCTGAAATCTCACAGCTCTGAGATATCAAGACTGGGTTAAGGATGGGTTAAGGATTTTGATACAGTTTTTGGCAAAAAACTTTTATGAGGACATTGTTTTTAGTTTTGGGCAGCGATATATTACAAACATAAAACTCTTTGTTAAAGTACATGTATTTTTTATCTTTGTTTAGAAATTTATTACAAAACTAACTAACTAACATCAAAAAGTTGCCGGAAGATTATAACAGATCCTAAATTAACATAATTTATTGAAAATATGATACAATCAGCAAACTACTCAAAAACCTCTCCATTTAGATTTTCGAGAAAATATTACAATATCAAAAATTCATATTTCTTTCAAAATTCCAAAAACATTATAAAAATTAAATTAAATCAAAAATTTAAACTTTTTTCAATATTCTAAAAATATTCCAAAAATTATTACAAAATCAAAGATTAAAACTTTTTTTCACAATTCTAAATATATTGCTAAGTTATAACAAAATCAAAAATTGAAACTTTTTCAAAAATTCTTAAAATATTGTAAAAATTACAACAAAATCAAAAATACAATCTTTTTTCAAAATTCCCAAAATATTCCAAAACCAAAAAAATCGAATATTTAAACTTTTTTAAAATTCTGAAAATATTCCAAAAATTCTTACAAAATCAAAAATTGAAACTTTTTTCAAAATTCTAAAAATATATATAAAATTCACAAATTCAAAACTTCTATTTTTTTTTCAAAATTTTAAAAACATTGCAAAAACTTTAACAAAATCAAAAAAACAAACTTTTTCAAAATTCCGAAAATTATAAAAAAATCAAAAATTTAAACTTTTTCAAAATGTTTCAAAAATTCTTACAAAAATTTAATAAAAATTAAAATTGCAAAATTCCAAAAATTATAATAAAAACAAAAATTTAAACTTTTTCAAAATTCTAAAAATATTCCGAAAATTCTTACAAAATCAAAAATGAATCTTTTTTCAAAATTCCAAAAATGTTGCAAAAATTCCAAAATTCCAACAATATTCCAAAAATTATAATAAATTCAAAAATTTCCATGTCCAATTTCATGTTCAATTACATTTCATGTCATACAAATAATTAATTTTATTTTTTTTTCCCAAAAATTGTGTAAAACAATAAACGAAAATCTTTCTTTTGACACACTTGACAACATTTTTTTGACAAACCTAGAATGCAATAATCTAGTTTTTGGTCTCACATACTACTAATCCCGACCATCCAGATTTCTCCAAATTCATTGTTACTCATTCTCCTAATTCATTGTTACTCATTATCACTTCGGGTACAGTTATCGCACAGAACGTCATTTCGGACCTCTCTAATGAGTATACATTTTCTTAGAAAAAAAAATTTTGAAATCCCTCCAGTGGTTTCCTAGATTTCGTTTGAGTAAAAAATTTTGAAATCCCTCCAGCGGTTTTCTAGATTTCGTAGGTAATGCCGGCTTTTTTTTGCTTTTTTAGAATCAGTAGGTCCTAAAACGGCGAGAAATGCCAAAAAATGGGGATTAGAATTTCACTTTTGGCTCGAGAATGTAGTACTTAGGTCTTTCAGACCGAAGTAATATGCATTTAATAAAAATATTTAACTCAATTGGGGTGTTCTCGTTAACGAATCAAAGCCCCTGTCGGTTTTTTGAGTATGTTTGATTCAAAAACTAAATATTTGAAAAACCAAAAAAAACAGGTATTTTTGGATTTCGGCATCTTAAAACTTTTATTTTTTGCAAAATTAAAACTGAAAAGTTTCATATAAAATAAGCAAAATATTTTTCCGGGTTTTTTTTATGAAGTCTTTTGGTTTAAGAAGGTATTAAATACTTCTAAACCAAAAAAGTTAATAGAATCGATAAACTAGTTTTTTGTAAATGGCACAAAGTACAACAAAAATCAAACTAATAATATATTCAAATTTCTTTTTGATGATTAATTTGATGATTACCACATATTTTATACTTCGTAAGGCGCTTATCCTTGATGAGTCCTACAAATTTTTTCTTCGCTTTTTCCCTCGGGAAACATGGCGATTTCCCGGGGTCTTGTATATTTATTACCATAATTTTGTTATTTATTAAAGGGGGTAGAAATTTGTTTTAGAAAACGAGGGAAAATTTTTCCGACAAAAAATTGTCTGCTTTTGTTGAGTCCGATAACACAAACAGGCCAAAATACCGGGGTACTGAAAATTAATTACCATAAAGCTGATTTTCACAGCATTGTTTAACAAAAATTAGTGAAATTGAAGGGTCATATTGTCCGACAAATTTTTAGTCGCGTTTTTCCAGTACGACGACTGAAAGTCGGAATCCTGGCGGGGTATTGTTTATTGATTACCACTTGTCTAATTTTTTTTTTAAAATTAAAAAAAAGATTCTTTGACCTTCGCGAGTGGGGTCACATGAAAGGGAAATTTTTTCTAGTCTAACACAATTTTCTTGTATTTTACAAAGGCACCGTTTTTAAATTATTTCTAAAATTGTGTTTTTGAAAAGAAATATTCACTTTGAATATTAAATACATGTAACCCTCGAAGAGCGAGTTATATTCGCACTTGTCCGTCTTTTCAACAGTCTGAATTTGTCTTTTCGTATTTCTCAGCTAATTCAATCACTACAAATTAATATTAATTATTGGACTTATAAATTTAACATTTTAAATTAGACTAAATTAGAATGAATTTAAAACAAATTTCATAAAATTTAAATCTCGAAAAATTCAATGCAATTTAACAATTTTTTATTCAATTTTTATTTCCAGTGACGTTGACATTGATGTAATCGAAAAAGACGGATTCTTTGATATATATTATATCCTAAGTAACCCCGGTGAATATGATTTGGACATTAAATTTGGTGGCAAAAATATTCCAAATGGTGTCTATACAGTTAAGGTAGATTAAAATTTCAAAATACTAAATACGACATAAATACAAACAAACAAAAATAAAACATTACACAAAAAATATTTATAAGAAAAAAAAATTTGTAAATTATATTATTTTATTTTGTAATAGTTATTAATTTTGTTATTATTATTATTATGATTATTTATTTTGGTGATGGATTATGATTTTTTTTTCTTTTCGAAAATAAATATTTGAAAATTTTGAAAAAATAAAAAAAACGGTTTACTTCATCTTGCATGTTATTCAGATTTTATGTTTTTTTTTCTGTGGTTTTCAAAAATAAAATTAATGTTTTGAATAGTTTTATTTACTAATTTTATTTAAATTTATTTTATTGTGTGAGAGTGAATTAATTAATTTAGATGTTTTTTTTTTTATTAAAATACTTTTAAAAATTTAACAATACTGTCGTTATGAAACGAATTTATAAATAACTCTTTTGTTGTTGAATGCAATATTTAATTTTTTATAAATTTTCTATTTGTTTGTTTTCTGATGACATTTTTTACAAATGAATAATTAAAAATTGTTTTTGTGGTTTTTTTTTATATTTTAAGCTGAATCTAAAATTAGATTTTAATAATTTTTTTTATAAATGTATACTTATACTCGCAATATAAACTTATACTCGCAATAATTTTCATTCACTAAGATTGAATTGAAATGAATGAGATTGAAAATCATAAAAAAATAAACTATAATCAATTATATTGTAGATGAAGTAAAATAGTCAAAATAATTTTAAACATATGATTTACAAATTTTTTTATCTAATCATTAAAACACAAGAAACGCATTAATCAAAACTAAACAATTTATTTTAATCTTAAATTTCTGCTTACTTATTTTGTTTGTTTTACATTATGCACGCTTAATTGTAGATATATTTTTTTAAATAACTAATTTTAAAGGAAAACTTGTAGGAAAATCATAAAGGTAAGTGAAGTTGGAATTGGAAATTACATGTGGTGAAATTTACTGTCGGATGTTTATAAAATTTCAAAGAAATTATATTTGCGGATGTTTTGAGAGCATTAATTCAAATTTGAATTATTTAGGAATGCATAAAATATATTTTTTTTGTTTAGGATACACTAAATTTAATTTGCACATGTTATGAAATAATCAAATTTTATTCTTAACCAAAATAGAATTGGTAAAGAAAATTAGAAAAATGAAACGTTTGGAAAATGTTAAAGCAAATTTTATACAACTTTTTACTGACTAATATTACACGCACCCAAAAATCTGTATAAACCAGAGATGTTAATATTTTTTAAAGATCAACATACATCGTTTTGATAGGCTTCGAATATATTACAAAGGAATACCACTGAATTGTTACGTATGTGATACAATTATATCTATCTCAATTCCGTAAACGTTTTTCAGTCTTCTGATTTGACCACAAAGTCTGTCTAGCTAGAAACTCCTATGTTAATTGTAAGAACAGTATGAACGACGACTTCATGGTTTTATATACAAATCTATTTGTATTCTGAAATTCGATGTGTATATGATGGGGCATTTCACGCTAACTAAGCGTGAAAAAAAATTTTTTGTGTCTCAAACTTTGGGAATAGTTAGTACTCTATGAGAAAAAAAGTATCAAATTTTTTCAGATTTTTTGACTCACTGCGCCGCGCCGTCAGTGGCGCTTACAAAATTCGATTTTTTGCCTCGATCACAAACTTGTGAATTTTGTAGGCAAATGGGTGCGACTGAAAAAAACGGGAAAAGATGATTTTGTTAGAATTTTGACCATAGATTACGATAAAAATATTTTCAAAATTTTTTGGGGTAGTTTCACCTTTATTTTAAGGGTTAAAATTTTAAAACCGAGATTTCGAGAAAAATGTCATCATTTTTTTTCAAGTTTTTTTTTAATTTTTTCTTTTAATTATTTCCTTAAGCTCAGTATCCTGCTCGAGCGAAGCTAAAAATTTCATATAAATTTGACGTGAAATTTAGTTCTTATGCCCAAAATACATGTGCAGAAAGTCTGCACGCAGTGCTGCATGCATATCTGCATCTAAAAAAGATGTGCAGAATTTTTATATATTGACGTGCAGAATTTTCGTAACAATGACAGTTCATTTTCTTACGTATTATAAAATAGTTATAAATGAAAATTGTCGCAATTTAAAGAAAACTGTATTTTTGATTAAAAGATAGAAGAAAATAATTGAATCGTTGCCTGTAAAAACGTTTATGTCTAAATTAAAATTTAAGTTCAAATTACATATACCACTGTTTCCGATAATCCTTTCCCAAAAATTTATTTATTAACAATATTAGTTCTAATTATTTTATAATTTGGATTATTTAGAATATTTGAATATCTTTATAAACAAATAATTATTACAAAAATAATTTCATTTTCAAAAAAATATCATTCATTTTTATTTGAGTTAAAAAAAAAAATAATTCATTTTCAAACAAAATGTCGAAATCATCAATTTTTATCTGAGTTTTCAAGTAGTTTTTGTTTTTTTTATTGTGGTAGCTCTGCCTCTGTGCAGCGAAATTAGAATTAGAGATATCTTGCAGAATTTTTCTGCATGCAGAATTTACATGTAATTGTTCTCATATAACAACACATGTTCTAATTTCGCTGCATGCAGAATTCTGCACATGTATTTGGACCATTAAAAAATAAAATAAAAAATTTTGCTAATGAGTTCGCTGATCAGTATGCTGCTCGACGCGGAAATAATTTCAAAATGATAGTTTGCGCATTGTAATATAGATGGCTCTACTACAATGTCCACACAGTTTTCGCAGCAAATTAAATGCACGAGACATTAAATTGAACGCTAAATTTTGACATTTTTATTGTATTTAGTAATTGTGCGTTTAAAGTAATTGTGTGTTTAAAGTAAATGTGCGTTGGTAAAAAAAATTATCCTCTTTTTCAAACAAAATGTCAAAATCATCAATTTTTATCTGAGTTTTCAAGTAGTTTTTGTTTTTTTTATTGTGGTAGCTCTGACTCTGTGCAGTGAAATTAGAATTAGAGATATCTTGCAGAATTTTTCTGCATGCAGAATTTACATGTAATTGTTCTCATATAACAACACATGTTCTAATTTCGCTGCATGCAGAATTCTGCACATGTATTTGGACCATTAAAAAATAAAATAAAAAATTTTGCTAATGAGTTCGCTGATCAGTATGCTGCTCGACGCGGAAATAATTTCAAAATGATAGTTTGCGCATTGTAATATAGATGGCTCTACTACAATGTCTACACAGTTTTCGCAGCAAATTAAATGCACGAGACATTAAATTGAACGCTAAATTTTGACGTTTTTATTGTATTTAGTAATTGTGCGTTTAAAGTAATTGTGTATTTAAAGTAAATGTGCGTTGGTAAAAAAAATTATCCTCTTTAGTTTTCAAAATGTATTTTGAAGCCGAATATTTAGATGATTCGTATTTTGAAAACGTTTTCGAGAGTGCCAATAACGAAATAAATAATGATCCTCTTGAGGTTGAGCGTGTAGATCAAATTAAAAGAAAAAAAAAGAAAAGGGGTTAATGACTGACAATGGGCTAATGGCTAAAATGTCAGACAACTGTCAAAACTTATCTCTACACAAATGTCTACATACATTTTTAGTTTCAGTTTTATCTGTATTTTTGTGGAGACCTTGTTAAAATTTAGCTTCGCTCGAGCAGAATACTGAGCATAACGATTAATTTTTGTTTTGAGATGGGCATCGACCAGGAACTGCCCCAAAAAAAGACCCAAAGGTGAAAAAACGTGGCTTTAGCGTACATATTTTCTCATTCTGTGAGATAATCTTGATAACGGTAGATCTTAAGCAAAAACTATCGCATATACTTTCGATTTAGAATTTTATGTAGAACACGATGGTGTTTTTGAAATTTCAAAATTGGGACGATTTTAGAAAAGTTGGCCGCCATATTTGATCCTCCATTTTGTTTTTTAAAAATTTAACTTTAGATTCGGAATCAGCAATCCGAACAATCTAAGAATATATTATTTTTTTTTCGTTTATTATATTACAGAATGAAAAAATACGCTAAAACCACATTTTTTCACCTTTGGGTGTTTTTTGGAGCAGTTCCTGGTCGATGCCCATCACAAAACAAAAATTAATCGTAAGGAAATAAAACAAAGAAAAAATTTAAAAAAAAATGAAAAAAAATCGTGACATATTTCTCGAAATCTCGGTTTTAAAATTTTAACCCTTAAAATAAGGGTGAAAACTACCCCAAAAAATTTTGAAAATATTTTTATCGTAATCTATGGTCAAAATTCTAACAACATCATGTTTTTCCGTTTTTTTTCAGCCTCACCCATTTTCCTAGAAAATTCACAAGTTTGTGATCGAGGCAAAAAATGGAATTTTGTAAGCGCCACTGACGGCCATGGTGTGAGTCAAAAAATCTGAAAAAATTTGATACTTGTAGTCTAGACAATTGATGTTAAGTCATTCAAGTTATGAAAATTTCATTCATATAATAAAATTACTGTTGATTGCATTTACACAATTATTTCATTCTGAGGAATCGAAATGTTGTTATTTCTGCATTTAGAGTCTAAAATAAAAGTTTGCCTAATCTATGCCCATTTATATGCTTTGTATTTCATTCTGAGTTATAGAAATCCAAGGTGTTAGGGTCATTATTTTACTCGTTTACTCGTAATCTTTTTTTCATTTTTTAGTTTTGCTCTATTTATTTTAAATAGAGAACTAGAGTTCCTAAGTAACATTATCAGTAATATTATCATCACTAATATTATTTTTCGTAGTTTAAATATTTCAATGCACTATGAGCTGTAATTGAGAAACGGGTATAATGTCAGAAACATAAGTGTAAAACTCCTTTCCTAAAAAAGGTCTACTAAAGCCCTAGATATTTTATTTCTACAATCACTATCGCAGATAGTATGTTATATAAACTATCCGACGACAGAGAAAGTCTTTGTCACATTGCTACAACCAAAACCTTCCACTATTTATTAACTACGGATTCCGAAGACAGAATTGAAGCGACTGAACAAAGAGATCTGGTCGACAGAACCTGAACCGTAAACTTAGAGCACACATGAACCGTAAACAGAAGCGTAGAGATCAGTGCATTTAACAGACGGTTGGCTTTTTCAGAAAGGGAGAAACATCAGGTACAACTGAAAAACTAAGGATTAGTGGACCAGTTATCTGGACGGATTAGATACTCTCTACTGATGAACACGATCCAGGTCCATCCAACGATCAACCTTACGTTGCAGCATATAAAGCACCACCACTTAGAAAACTTTTGATGGCTTCAAGATCAACCATGCTAACACCCTCGCCAAAGAACGAGCATCTGTTATGCTACAGATGCAAGGACACAGGACACCTTGCTCAAGATTATCCTCGGAACCAAATAAAACTTTGTTGCTACAAGTATAGAAAGCCCGAACTCACTTATCCTAAGTGCACAACTTGTCATCCGTCGTTGAATTTAAACTTTAGGGCGGGAGTACGGCAATATGGAGCTGCACCCCCGAATCAGACATCCCTAACCCCTCAAGTTCAGATGAAAGATGCGTCAACCTTCACCGAACCCGATCCATCTCGACAGAAGCAATAGACACAGTTTCGCCAACTTCAAGCGAACAGTCTGCAATTAACCCCTGTGTATCAACAGATACACACAATGAACCAAATTCCACCTCGGTTCAAGTGCCGATTCAACGAACAAATTTTTCTTTAAAGCGCTTCGAACGTTTTCGCCGTTATCTGAGACTTCGAAAAACTCTCAGTGAAGCATGTGTCTATTCTGTTATTTATGGACTAACTGATCCACACATCAATATCTTTCATCCGTGTATGGACTTCTAGATAGTGGAGCCTCTATCAGCATGCTAGGAAGAACTTAGTTAGAATTGTTAAACAACGCCGGCATTTCATATCGTAACTTATCATTTACCATCCGCACAGCGGTTGGTACACGTAATCGAATTTTGGAATATGTCGACGTCCCTATCTCTTTTAATGGCTTCACAAAATCTTTTCGTTTCCATGTTGTCCCAAGTCTGAATGAGGAGCCTGGGCATCGATTTCTGGAGGGATTTTGTTGTTGCTCCTTCATTTGTCAGTTAACTGATTTCCCAGTGAGTCTAACGACACATTGAATGTCATGGACTATTTTCCTTCCTTTGAAGTAATAGGTCTTGGTAAGACTTTTTTGGTTGAACATGCTATCGATGTTGGGGATATTGCACCTGTTAAACAGAAGCATTGCCCTACATGGCCAACAGTTCAACAATAAATTTATGACTATCTTGACCGAATGGTACATTTGGGAGTAATCGAAGAGAGTTCTAGTTCCTGGTGCTCGCCCGTGGTGTTGATCCAGATATCCTCCGGAAAAAAATCGGTTGTGTCTGGTCTCGCGACGTGTCAATTCACTAACCAAGACGGATACATAGGAGCCCTGGAGGTCCTTGTATTAGTTTAAGGTTATGCCTTTTGGACTGTGAAATGCGCCCCAGACAATGTGTCGACTGATGCATAAAGTGATACCACACCGGTATCATGAAAGTGTCTCCGTGTATTTGGACGATCTACTGGTAGTATCCTCAACATTCGAGGAACATATGGAACTACTATTTAAGGTAAAACCAGCAAGTTTGACTTTAAGTACTTACTACTTAGGTATCCTGGCTGGTGAAGCAGGTCTGCGAACGGATCCCGGCAAGGAACGAGCTGTTGCGGAATACCCAGCTCAAACTAAACAAGTCCGTAGTCTACTAGGTATGACACGGTGGTATCAGCGTTTAATCCCGAACTATGCGAGCGTGGTTTCACCAATTACTGATCTTTTGAAGAAAGGTCCTAATTCCTAAAAATCTGGTTTGGACTGTGGAAGCTCAAGTCGCTTTTCACAACTTAAAAAACTTATTAACTGTAGCTCCAGTCTTATTTAATCCGGACTATGAGAAAAAATTCTTTATTAGGTGTGATGCTAGCCTTACAGGGGTAGGTAGCGTATTGTATCAGCTAGATGATGAAGGTCAGAAGTGTCCGATTGCCTCATGTCTAATAAACTGAATCAAGTACAAAGAAATTACTTGTTATCTGAGCTGGAGTGCCTTGCTGCAATCCTCAGCGTGAAGAAGTTCAGGACCCACGGGGAGGGTCACAGATTTACCATTGTGACCTACTATTCAAGTCTAAAGTGGCTGATGTCACAGAAAAACTTGAGTGGCCGGTCAGCTAGATGCAGTTTAAAAGTCCAACGTATGAAATTTACAATCATTCATATTGAGGTGTCCCAAAAGGTACCTGATGCTCTGTTTTGTTTGACGACACGAATCTTGATCATTTTCATGAATGTTGCAACTGGATGTATTTTTTCTACGGTAAATCAAGTGTGGACATCAGAAAAATCACAATTACGTTTTGAGGCTTTGAAGTCCATTTTATATGTCAAATATAATTTAACAAATTCTTGTGCAAAATTTCAGGACTTTTTAAACAACGACAGCAATCTACAAAAAAATTCATTCAAATGAGGAATATACCAAAATATAATAAATAAAATACTGATGAAATTCGTGATCTATCTACGCGACTAACGCTGAACTCGATAATTTTTGATCGACTTCAGTAAAGGTGAAATAAAGTAACTGTATTTTTAGAAAAATTTTGAATGGGTTAGTTTGTGAACAGGGCGATCCCAAAGTTTTCTGGAAATTCAAACTCAAGGGTAACTTTGATACTTTGTATCGAATTACAAGAGAACGGCTCACCTGATAACAACGGTTTTATATGTGATGGAAAGCTAATTAACTGACTTAGCTAAAATATGACGAACAAAAAATACAACATTTTTGCTTTCACTGTTGAACATATTATGAATTTTTTTTTTAAGATGCGGCTGATGTGGATCAAGCATTTTGTAATTTTTTTTCCATAATATGAAAGTTCCAACCACACCCATAACCATACCTTAGATAGAATTCTTAATCTGGACGACCGGTGGTGTAGGTAGCATGGTTGAAGTAAAAATTACGCATGTTTTTAGAAACATTTTAAAGTGATTCATTTGTGAACAAGGTGGTCCGAAACTTCAAGGTAACTTTGAAATCAAATTACAAGAGAACGACTCATTCGATATCAACGATTTAGGTGTGCCGGAAAGGTAATTTACTGTTCAAGTGTTTTATCGTATAACGGGTGGAATGCTTGTATTGATTTATTATTTAGTTTACATTCATAGCAGTCTTAGATGTAGACTGTCCAAATGCATGGAGCTCTGCATTTACGGGCTAATTCTCCAAAGGTTTGGTGGCAAAAGCACGTTCCCATCCTATTTTCCAAGCCGATTCGTGATCTTGAACGTGATCGGTCTCAAGATGGTGATCCGCTGCGAAATTTAGAATTGGAAGAATAGAATCTAAACTAGGGGTACGTAAATCAAATCAATACATATTCGTTGAGTTTAATGAAATAAAAATAATTCCATTATTGTTTAAGAAACTTCACCTCACGAAACGATGATAGCAATTGTGCAACAGTGACCACAATAAAAATTTCGAACTAATACTAATAACACAATCTTATACAAATAACACAATCCCACAAAAAAAAGTATCTTAGATCTGAAATTGAGACCCGTGTATTTCTGAGTATTTTGATGGGCTAATCGACCGCGAGCCAGTCAATTTAGATAATTTGAGGCATTTTTTGGAGATGAATTCGGTCCGATTAGAGATGAATTCGGATTCAGTGGATCAAAAGTTAAACTTCACAGCTTGTATGTATGATCAAGTAGAATATTGAGATTTATGTAAGTGACCATCTTTCATCTTGTACTTTTTAGTTAAAGTAAGGATTACCTTAACCGAACCTTGGTTTAAAAGTTAAAACATGTTTAAAACTCGAGTACACCTAAATTATCCCTTCATAATATTTTAGAGCTCCGTTTGTAAAAAGATAATTAAAACAATTAAAATCAGCAATAAAGAAGTGCACACAAATTTTTTATTCTTTATAAAACCAATCTCTCAAAACTTTAAATTTAACGTTTGATTGATAAATTATTATTTTTATAAATTATTATTCACGACTGCAACCGTTAAAAAGAAAAAATTATTTTATGGTGTGAAAAAAACGACAAATTTATCATTCAGTTTGCTGTCTCCAAAACACGAATTCATTTATTTAGTCAAATTTAATTCAAGCTTTTTTTTAATTCAATCATCAACTGCTAATATATATTATAGTAGAAGGCGTTTTTGTTATGAATTTTTTTTATTCTTCATTAAAATAGAACTCTTATGACAAATTTATGATACTGATGAATGTCAGGAATGACAAGAAAAAACAACTATAGGATGTCAAAGATCGTTCGAAACAGCACTTTTACAATTACTTACAAATATACAATTGATTGCGCAATTTTCATTTTGTGATCACCAGAACAAAAAACCAATATTTTCAAGTGATATGAAAATTTTCACAATATTTTTCGCAATGCATTTATTTATTTTTATTAAATTTAAACGAGGAAAAAAAAACAAAATAATCCAAAAACTGAAAACTCAATGATGGATCTTACCTTGTTATATAAATGAACGTAAAATTATTATTTTAATTTAATTTTATTAAAGTTAATATTGTTGTTCGTCTCGTAAAAACATGATTAAATTTTAAAATAGCTCGACAAAATACCGACAGTATTTTTGCTGTCTATCTGTACGAGTAAAGAGCAAAAAACATCCATCGAGGCGCGAAAATAGTATGTATTACTTGAACGCCCTCTTGTATGTGTATAAAATGTGTGTAACGAATTATGTGTAAATGTTGAAAAGAATTTCTGTTTTAATTGCCCGTTTTACTGTTATTTTGATAAAAAAATTAATTGGCAAGCATTGAAAGTATTGTCGTTTTAAAGGATGAAAAGCGGTAAAACTCTTCAAATAGGTGATTTTTTAAATAATTCGATTTTAAAAGTCTTTACGAGTTTTAAATTGAGTATTCTCGGAAGCTTCGTAATATTCTGTTGTAATGGTGGCATTGACATTCCACACAGATAAAATTTTTTGATGTGTCCGATTTTATTTTATTTATTTATTTATTTATTAAGTATAAGCAATTAAAGGCAATATGCCTTATATAATTGGAGTATGTTACATACATGATCTATGACATGACTATACTAACAGTCCAGTGAATTAATAGACTATATAAAAAAAAAAATAATTGAAACTAATACTAACTACAAGATGGATGAATTGACTTGCAGACACGGTAAATCCACATTACGACAACTACAACAAAAAAAAAACATATGCATATATAAATTCAAATATTCAAATACAACGGTTTTGTTCCCATATACACCCCACCACAGCTGCACCATAACCGAACCAAACTGAAACCAAAACAGCGGGAAGAGAAGCGATATACATTCTGTATTTTATTTAATTACAAATTTCAAAGACCCTCTTACACATAAATAAGACCAAATAGTTATGCAAGGAACTGCTTGCAATCTCTCTTAAACACATAAACAGACGACAAGTTCTTGATTTCAATGGGAATGCTATTCCACAATTTTGAAGCTCGAACCAAAAATGACTGTTCCATTGAAAGGGAACTATGCCTAGGTATCACCAGCTGTCTAGTACGTGCAGATTTAGCAAAAACGAGCCGTTGATGTAGGTAGACTGGAATTTGATTTTTAATAGTCTTGAATAGAATAATTAGGGTTCGTACCTCAAAAAACCTCTCAAGATCAAACCCTAGAAAGGCTTTGACATATTGCGAGACATGATCAAATTTTCGTAGAGAATGGATAAATCTCACAGCTGAATTTAAGGAAAGCTTAACCTTATAAAAACACTTGGCACTACACCCCGAATACACTTCACAGCCATACAGAAAAAAGGGAAACACTAATGTACGTATAAGTTTCTCTTTTAGGTTAGGTGGGAGGTAACCATTTATTGCATATAGCTTCCTTAGTGTAAAGCAAACTTTGCCGGATATACTAGCCACATGATCATCCCAGGTCATGGTTTGATTTATAATCATTCCTAAGCTATTCACTTTAGTTACATATGGAATCGCAGTCCCATTATATATCTATTGATAATAAGGGGACTTACGTTACTTAAAGGTACCCGATAAATAGTTATCGCTTGCGATTTCAATGGGTTAAGAGAAATATGATTTAGAGCAGACCAATTCCAAATTGCATTGATTTTAGTAATATTTGATTGTTATATCTATATATGTCCTCGATCTAGATACAAAATTTTTTTACAGTATAAAGTCTGGTTAACAAGCTAGATAGCTAGCTAGACCAGTTATAGTTTCCAAGCGTAGCGGCAGGCGCCCCACGGTCGGGCATACCTTTTAAACGACTTCTACGCCCATTATGAAACCAGTTAGTTATACATTGTTAGCTGTTTTCAGAAAAAAGAGTTTAATAAAATACTTAATGGTTTGATTCAAATTTTTGAAATTCAAGTTTCAAAAATTTAAATGTATTATTTTCCCTTAATTTATTTAATTTTTTTAATAAAAAGTGTTGTTTAATAAGAATTACAGTATGTGTCATAACAACATAGATACCTTTTAAGACCTAGTTTGTAGTTTGTACGATGTATGGACAAAGCAATCCCTTTGCATTTTGTCACTATGCAGTGAGTAATCTCAACAGTTTGATTGTTTGCACAAACCAATTGACAAGTAAAACGGGGAAAAGAATGTTTGAGGAATGATGGATCTGATTTCATTCGAATACTGCTGGTGTAGATATTATAATAAAAAAAAGATTTGCAACAGGGAAGCAAAATTTAATGTTAAATTTCGATCACCAACAATTCGTACAGCATGCTTTTGGAGAGTTATATCTATTGAGCAGGCCGGTTTTTCTGGACGCCCTCTTTTATATCGCCATTATATGATCGGTCCAGAATAAGTAATTGGAAATTGTGACTCCCAATAAACGAATGCTTTCACATTCGTCTATTTGTTCGTCACACATCCTAATGGAAATATCTTCGGGGAACTCGGTCTCTGATCTGAAAACAATCAATCAATCAGTCGTGTTTTCGTGGAATTAAAATAGACTAAATTTTTGACTTTCTCTAGCTCCCCGTTTAGATTTATGACTGCATCTCTCCGGGAAAGATTTATTCGTTAATGCATTTCTCCTTTGAAGATAGTGGGCGACGAATAACTTGTAAAGTGTAATATCATCTGCAAAACTATTTGTTGGATTACTGGTGATTTTCAACAGTTCGTTGATATAAATAAAAAACGAGTGGAGGATAAAACTGAGCCATTGGGTACACCAGCGTTAATTAATTTAAACGCAGAAGAAAAGCCATCTATAGATACAGAAATGTATCAGACAGACAAGGTTGAATCAGTTTCACGACTGCGGGATGAAAACCGTACGCATTAAGCGTTGATCAAGTTAAAATGCAAGATTCGAAATAGCGTTTACCTGAAACTAAGTTAAATGTTTAAGTCTAGTTCGTTAACCAAATTTTATACAATAAAAATATGTTGTATCTAGATCGAGGGCATATATAGGTATAACATACTATAATACATATAACTAAAATCGGAAACATCAAAATTTGTTCTCTATCTGTTTTACGTTGAATACCCAATTGGAATGCCACATAGGTGGTAATTGTAGTATTAGGTTGGTCTGTGCACGTAAACCACATTCACCCGCCGCTAGCTCAAGCGTGAATTCTAGGGACCTATCACACTTACAAGAAATTTAGAATTAAATTAAAACAAACATCGCATTCGCGTGCCTTAAACAACACCTAGAATCGATAGATGGGTACTCTGCACTTTTTTTTCCCCAGGTCTCCACAATATACGTCACTACCAGCTATCGTTATTTGCAATCCAATAAGCATACCTTCTAATGTTGCTGATACCCCCCGATGAATTTTCCGATGTATACAAATAGTTAGATCTGGTCTTATCTTTCCACCAATGACCACTAATTTCATTCCCCACTATAATAATAATGAGAAAAAACACAACAATATGGTCGTTTTATATCATTTAATTGAATCATTACATCACTTAGTCACTAATTATTACAGGAATATTACTCTAAAGTTTCACTTAATTATTAATAGTTAATATGGTTTTACTAATTTTTAATCCATATTCATAAACTAATATAAAAAAACTTTACAATTGACAACTATTCACTCAATTCATTGTGGATTAATATTGGGATAACATTTTCCATCTTTAATTCTCATTTTTTTTATGCCTAATATTGCGATATTAATTTCATATTTAATTAATAAATCCATCATTCCATATTTCAACCACTTCAATCCACTTTCCTATTCCCACTCCCTTGAACTCAATATCCCGATCCCAACTCAATGAAAAAAACTAAACCAACTCAAGAGTTCAACCAAACTCATCCTTCAACTACCAAACCCCAATCATTAGCTTCTGTATCAAAATACTATTTTTCATTCATTTTTACGCCACGAGCCAAATAGAAAAAAAGTCGGACAAGTGCGAATAAAATTCGCTCGCCAAGGGTTCCGTGAATGTAAAAGAACACAATATCAAAAATAAATGACATAAAGTTATGTTGTAAAGTCTTTATATCGCCAGACTATGGACGCATAACAGAATAAATGTTTAATCGGTCAATAGTAAATATCAATCACATCTACATTGATCAAAAATGTTACTTGAGGTTGAATCTTATCCATAGCTGTTTATGTTAGCTAAAGAAAGATTTAACCAGTATTTCAATGGTCTAAATTGGGAATATTTGTTCTATAAATCAGCGTCGAAATATAGGGTGGTATACATACACTTAAAATAGCACTTTTTTCATCAATAACTAAATAACTGTGCATCGCAGAATTCTAAAAAATGTTGCAATGTTTCTTAAATTAAGTGTTCTTCCAAATGACACCCCACTCGTTTGGTTCCAAAAAAGTTTTTTTTTAACCTCCCCACACCCATCCCCTAAACACACAGAAATATAATTATTTGAGAGTTCGCTATAATTTTCGTTCAAAATATAGCAAACTTCCTGTCTCTATGAATTTTTCAATTTTTTCTGTCTATCAGTGTCGAAACGTAGGGGGGGGGGGACGGTCTGGAATTTGCACATATTTTAGAATAACTCAAAAACGGTGTACCGGAAAATTCTAAAAAAAATTGCAATGTTTTGGAAATTTTGTGCTCTTTCAAATGATACCCCACTCGCTTGGGTCAAAAAAAGTTTTTTTTTACCCCCCTTACACCCATCCCCTAAACACACAGAAATATAATTATTTGAGAGTTCGCTATAATTTTTGTTCAAAATATAGCAAATTTCCTGTCTGTGAATTTTTTCTGTCAATCAGTGTCGAAACGTAGGAGGGGGAGGGGGGACGGTCTGGCATTTGCTCATTTTTTAGAATAACTCAAAAACTGTGTACCACAAAATTCTAAAAAAAATTGCAAAGTTTCTGAAATTCGGTCCTCTTTCAAATGACACCCCACTCGCTTGGGTCAAAAAAGTTTTTTTTCACCCTTCCCCACCCCAATCCCTTAAAAACACAAAAATATAATTATTTGAGAGTTCGCTATATTTTTCGTTCAGAGTTTATCAAACTTCCTGTCTCTGTGGCTTTTTTCAAATTTTTCTGTTAATTAGGCTCGAAATGCAAGGGGGGGACCAACTTTTTGTGTCACTTTATTGATAATAATTCAAAAACTGCAATACAAAATTCTGAAAAACATGGCAATATTTCTAAAATCAAGTGCTCTTTCAAATGACACCCCACATGACCTGGTTTTAAATGAAGTTTTTACCCCTTAACATTCCCACCCCTTTAATAAATATAGTTATAAGTGTCTGCCACTTTTCTATATTTTTCATTAAAAACCTACTCAATTTTCTATCATTTCAAATATATTTCAAGATTTTCGATGTAGTAGGGTCGGAGTTAATCGGCGCAATAAAACATCCCGAAAACGTCATTTTTCAAAACTATACAAAAAATGGTGAGGTGTAAAATTCCAAAATATATTTTTAAATAATGCTGAAATAAAGCCCTTTCATATGATACCCTACTCGTCTCGCTAAAAAAATGTATGTTTTCAAAGGCTTTACATCGTACCTCCTTAAAACAAACGAACACAACTTTATTTATTTTTTAACCCGCCATCTTGTGTGGATAGGTTAGTTTTATAAGCACCTCAAATTTTAAGTTCATCGGATTAATGGTTCAAGAGATAATCGAAATAATGTGAAAAACACGTTGTACTCTCACCAATAGTGTTCCGTATAAAAAACGGAACCCTAAAAAACTCAGCATACATTTTATTTTGCATAATAGTACAGTATAGAACAAGGTTGAGAAGTAAGCTATTATTGACCGAGAACTTTTAGATCCTGAGGCGCGTAGCGCCGAGGGATATAATGTTCGAGGTCTATATTAGTCTTCTAAACCGAGTACTACACTAATTATCATATTTGCTTTGATTAGATTTTGATATTAGTCATTTTCCATATCATATTTTAATAGCTATTTATGTACCTAGCGCGTTATGTAGGTTATTACGCCCGGAAAGCGACGTAATCTAGCCCGAGGGCCTCTGGCCCGAGGGATGGATGTCGCTTGATGGGCGTAATACCCAGTAACGCCAGTGGTGCATACAAGATTTTATGCTTCACTTAATAAGCTAAAAACTAAGAAAGAATTTAATTTGTTAATCTATATTGATATGCAAACAAATACAAATGTATCGTAGTATGCCAAGAAAATAACTATTTTGAAGTTTAAAATAAATATTTTTTGTTTGAACGTTGCTACGTAAACAAATTCTCCTAAATTTTGTAGCGTATGACAAAAACATTGTATGACGTTTAAAATAATTTGATAGTTTTGGAAATCTATATGAACAATTAATAACTAAAATGTTGCTAAACATTTTTAAGCAAATGTCAAAATCTTTTACTAGCTTAAATTCAATAAGAATTATTTACATTGTGTAGACAAAACCACAGTAAAAATAATTTTATTTAGTTTTTTAGCGTCTTAATAGCGGGCGTTATGAATTCATAATGCCCTCTCATAACGCCCCGGTTTTTATGAATGTGTTTATATATCGCGTATCCTAGACATTATAACAACTTTATATTATTGTGAAGCATAAATATCTTAAAATATCAAGGAGCCTGGAAGTTTAGTTTCATACAAATAAAACGAAATAAAGGAATGCAATTATTACTTGTTTGTGTTTTTTTGTTAATTTCAATTAAAAATAAAGGAAAATTTGTCATTATTAACCTACGTAATGTTTTGTTATTATTATTGACCTAGCTTGAGAAAAATTACTTCTCATTGGGGCATTCGAGTAAAGAATGACGATTTCTCAAGTTAGTAGTTAAAAAAATAATTTATGTAGTATTTTTGTAAGTTATCTTTAGTTTTTACATAATTAGGCGAAAAAAATAGAAAATAAAAGATAATTTAATACTTACGGATAGAGGATCAATTCGGAATGTTTTAACTAAATATGTTTGTTTTGTTTACAAACTGTTTACCGTGAGTTGAAAAGTCTTTGAAAATACTTAAATATATTTGAGAATAGTGCTATTGTATATTACTATAGATAAAGAGGAAGGAAAATGGAAGCACAACTGACACGGAATATCTTACCCATTACATAATTATGGTTTACAATAATTCATGTTGAAAGATGCTAATAATATCTTTCTGTATATGTGAATAAATCACCCACTTCACAATTAAAATAAAAAAAAAAAAAAAAAAAAAAAAAAAAAACAAATTAAGTACTAAGCTTTTTTTTTTTGTTTGGTTTTCAATTTTTATTAATAAAATAACTTTATTAATATTATTGCCGTCATGTGAAAATATTTTATTTTAAATTTTTATTTAAAATTTAACATGTTTCGATAATATTTAAAATTATCATCATCAGAAAATTGTAACAAAATTAGAACGATTTAAGCTACGTACTACTTTACAAAAACAATGTAAATAAATTCTTAGTACTTAATTTGTTTTTTATTTACAATAATTCAGTTTCATGAGGTTATTTTTTATAATTGAATGAAGAAAAGAAAATTTACTAATAGTCTTACGGTCCTTTTGAGTAAAAAGCTCGGCAGACCGCAATCGGATGGTATTCAAAAATTATCTGAAACTAATGATTAATTATTTTTAAAATAATGTTATTTCAAGGAATTGCAATATGTGGCTTAACAACACAAAGATATCTTATAGGACGTACGTCTTACGAATACCCAGTTTTTTATGTGTTTTTGTTTAAACAAATGATGGACTAAACTAAACAATAAATCTTATCATATAATAAAATATAATATAATATATATTCATGATAATATGTAAAAAAATAAAAACCAAACAAATAGAAATAGTCCAGTCATTGAAGGTAAAATACGGCGATACTGTATAATTTTGCCAAACAGCATTGATTTGCACAAAAATTTGGATTTGCGTTCTACTTACCCTCTACTTCAAAGTGGACACTGGACCCTTGGAGATGAGAAAATAGCATAATCGAGAAATTTATTGAATAAGAAACATAATGGTTTTAAAAAACTAACTAAAAAAATTATTAAAGATTTTGTCGGGAGCAGCTCCTTTGACTTTGTTTAGGTTTTGCAAGCCGGATATATCTTCCTCCGTTATCACTATCTTGTTCAATGTGGTAGTAGCATCTCCATTGGTTGAAGGTATATCAGTTCTTTCCTTATCATCTACCGCACCAACGTAGACGTCTTGGAAAAAATCTTTAAATAAATTGGAGACACTTTTAGGATCCTGGGCCATCTAACCGTTAAGATGCATTTGGGTAAACTGGTAAACTTTTGCATTTCCGTTTGGTGTTTACACGAAATTAAAAAATTATTTCGGGTCTTTCAAAATTTTATTGCCTGAAACTTTAATTAACTGAAACTTTTTTCTCAAAAGAATTAGCTAAAGTTTCGTACAACGTCTTTGGATCGCTAGTCGTTAAATTGTTTGTACCATTTATAGGCTCTGTTTCTTTTATTTCTTATGTTATTTAGATGTTTATTTAGCTATGGCTCATTGTTAGTTCTATTTAACTTTTTCGGCACGAATTTGTCAATAGCATAAAACAAGGTATTGTAAAATTTCTCCACAATAATATTTATGTCTTTTTCTAAGCAAAAGAAAGTCCAGTCAGTCGATTCAAAATAATAATTAATGCTATAGTTATAGTCAACAGCTTTGAAATTTAATGTTATGGAACTATTATTATATGAATGATCAAAGTCTCCGTAATTATATTCTAAAGTCAAACCGATGGAATTGTGATGTACTGAATTTTAAATAGACGTTCCGATTCAGGTGCTTACTCTAAAAACAAAATCGAATTCCAAATTTATAAATCTAAAGTTCTATGCAAAGTATTTTTGAATTTATTTATTTGGATAAAACTATTACCATAAAACGTATTAGTAGGTTCAAGAGCAATGTTAGAAAGTAAGTTTATCGATAATAAATGTTTCGGATTGTCAATGTCATTAATAAAATTAATATTGGGTCGATTGAAGTTTCCCAAAATGATGCAATCATCCTCTTTTCTTAAGTTTGAGGTATTATTTGTCAGAGACTTATAGTAGAAATAGTAAATAATTTCACCCGAAGATGGTGGAATGTAGACGGTTCCTATGTGAATATCTTTCTTTTTCACTTTAATTTTGACAATTACCAGATCTGTACAATCAATTGAGGCTGCCTAAACTAATTCACAGGGTAGGTATGTTTTAACAGCTATCTAAACTCCGCCCCTCTGTTAATGCGTGTTTGCATAATTCCTATCTTCTCTAAATATGGTCCAATTATTTTTAATGGTTAGTAATATTATTGTAGGTAATAGTAAGGTAGGTTAGTAATATTATACAATTTGTGTGTGTGTACTATGGTTGTAATAAATTGACTCGGATTTAATAGATCTTCTATTTTAGATATCATGCCACTACAGTTAAAGTACAGTTGGCAACCCAGTTTTGCTCCTGAATTTTTTTTTTTAAATTTGCGTTTACTAATTATATTTTTATTTCATCCATTCTATCATGAAATATTGTCTCCATCATATTTAATATGTGATAGGATTATTGTTATGTTATCAATTTAAATAAAACAAACTATTGATTCGGGCAAAGCATTTGTACGATGTACGGCTAAAAAATTTCTCTGTATTCTGTCACTATGACAGTGAGTGATATCAACAGTTTGACTTTTTGCACAAACCGATTGACGAGAGAAAAGAATGTGGGGCAGCGAAAACGGTATGATGGATCTGATTTCATCCGAGCACTGCTGGTGACGACATTTTTAAAAAAACAACGAGATCATGGTAATCAAGATTTTATGTTAAATTACGATCACCCACAATTTGCATAGCACGCTTTTGAACAGAGTTCAAAAGAGCTACGATGGTAACAAATGCAGCGCTGCAAACTTGACAACAATGTTCTATACAAGGACGAATATAGGACTAATATATGTGAAGTAATTGTTACGAATGAAATATTTTTTACATCTATTGAGGAGGCCGAGTTTACGTAACGATTTATTCTTATTACGCAACACATTTTATTTTAATCAAAATTCATTCGATTTCTTCAAGCCGGAGTCACGATGATCACAATATTCCACACCTTCGACCTCAAGCCAGTGCAATTTAAAACTCAAACAATTTACAATACGACATTACATACATTCCACTCCAACAATTTTCCTGATTTTTCTTATTTTTTTTTGTTCAAAAAAATTGTAAAAACTTTTCGGTTTCAAATTCTAAGTTTAAATATCTTTATAGTGGGAAAATCGTTGGTGTGATACTGTTTTGTGTTTTGAGCAGAGATTTCTTTTTTTCATAATAAAAACGTTTCTTAGACAATAATTTGTTTGTTATTACAATTCGATAAAAAAAGTTTATTGAAATTTTGATACGACTTCAAGTTTTATCGTAAAGCACTTCAACACACGTGAGTCATATGTTTTAAACACTTATTTTTTGGTGTTTTTTTTTATTTTGTGTTTTGTTTTTTAAAAAATAAATTTTTCTTAAATAAAATTTATATGAAGTGATAAAAAAATTGTTGAATTAACAAAAAAAAAAGTAATAAATCATGAATTAATAAGTTTAATTTTATAAATATAATCCCGGATAAATTGTGTCGTTTTGTCAAAAATAGCTTTTAAGTGTTCGAACGAAAGAAACTAATGATTGTAGCCGTGCCTTATAAATATTTTGTAAAAAATAAATCTAAACATGCTTGGTGCCATCTCTGTATGCAAATCTAATTGCGTTATTTATTTTCATAACATAATTTTTTATGTGTTTACATAAATCGTAAAAATCTTTTTTAAACATCAAATAAAAATTTTAATTATACCACATCAAAATTTTATAAATGACAACAGGTTACATTTCCTTCAATGTATTCTGTTGCAGTTTAAACATCGACCTAAATTTAAAATTAAACTGTACATGACAAAACCACCAGACATTTGTGTATCAAATTTGTTTATTTTAAACATAAATTTAATTTTATTTAAAATATGAAATAATTTCTTTTGTAGATAATTAAATTTATGCACAATATAATTTGATAGTTTTAATAAAGTTATTTTAAATTCTGATTTTTATTGTTCTATAATTTATGCTCTGCCGTGGTTAATTATATTAATATGTTTTCAGAAAATTATTAAATGTTTAATTATTTTTGTAAAGAATCTAAAGAAAAAACCAATTCTCAGTAAATCGAATTTTAGAAATCATTGAATTTAATGATCAGTATAAACGTAAACGTAATATTTCCCACACACGTGAATTTTTTTTTGTTTTGTAATGTTCGCTTAGTCAATGACGCTACATCACGGCGAATTGGTGCCTTAAAACCAATGCGACACAAGCGTCTATTCTCCATGTTAGGGGCTGCTGGGAGCGGGCGTCTGTCTTGGATCAAGCGGCTCGCTATATAAACGTGTGAAAAGGTTATTTCTGGTAACCTTAAGATGCAGAACGGACCCATTCACGACAATTTGGGTTGAGCCTTAGGATGGATCAAGCCTGTCTTGACCCTATTCATTCCAACAGAGATTGCTATCTAAAATGTCTACAAGGAGGCATCACCAGGTCCACGAAGGAGAACTATAAACAGGCAAGACAAGCTGTTACAAAGCTATGTAGACGAACGAAGAGAGAATGGTGGAAGAGAAAGTGTGAGGAGATTGAAAGCTTCAATAAGGAACATCAATCGCGTAACTTCTTTCAACAGGTTAAGACCTTAAAGAAGGGCCCTGAAACTAGATCGACAGCTATTCAAAATGAAGATGGGGAGCTACAAGTAGACCTTAAAAATATTTTAGATACTTGGGCCGCTTATTTTGAGAATCTTCTCAACTTAAGTAACCAGCAACAAGTCGGACGACGAGCAAAGCTTATTCGTGCGTCAAAGGTACATGTAGACGAACCCACAAAAAAGGAATTCGAAGCGGCGCTGTCAAAATTAAAATGCAATAAAGCACCTGGTATCGAAGATATAACATCCGAAATGATTATACATGGTGGTGAAACTCTATCGAATGTCGAAATTCGGAAAGTCGACTCCGGATTAAGACAAGGTGATGCTATCTCTCCTATACTCTTTAATCTAGCCTTGGAATATGTGTGCCGTCAAAAGAAACTACCGACTAACAACAATATATTGTCAATAAACTCAGTACAGATGATCGCGTACGCTGATAATGTCATCCTCGACCGAAGTGAAGCTATTATGAGTGAGACTTTCAAGTCGCTTGAGAGTGGGGCTAGAAAAGTTGGTCTTCAAATTAACTACTATAAAACCAAACATATGAATGTCTCACTCAAGAGAGGCTGAGAGAAAGATTTAATGTGCGGCGATGAACGAATTGAGGGTGTTTAATCTTTTAAATATTTGGGATCAATGTTTAACTCAAACAACAGCCAACTTACAGATATTAAAGCTCGAATCGCTGCAGGTAATCGAACTTTCTACTCAATTAAACCTCTGGATCACCGTATGTATCCACTAACACCAAACTCAAGTTATACAAGACGCTGATTAAACAGGTGGTGATGTCAGATGTATGGGTCCCAAACGTGGACCCATACGTCACCACCGGTGGAGTCGCATTTATATGTATTTGAACGTAAGATCCTACGCTACATATTTGGCGCGCTTAAGACAGACAATGGAGAGCACAGAACGCAATATAACTTTGAGATCAGAGACCTTCTTGAGGGTCCTGATATAATAGGTTGTATCCGTTCCAACAGGATTGCTTGGTTTTGGCATATTCTACGAGCCGATTCACAGTCTGGAATGATTAGAAAAATATACGTTAGTACCCCAGGGAGTGGGCGACCGTGAGGTAGATCACGACTGCAATTGGAGACGGACGTAATATACGACCTTAAAAAAATCGGCTGCCATGGTAATTATGTCGCTGTTGTGAATGGCTGTGGTGAATATTTGAAGCTGATTAGCTTGGCAACGCTCCTACATGGAGCATGAACGCCACATTTCATAACAACTCAAAAACTAAGCAGGCGTGGACAAAGACATTATATAACTGTAGTGTTGATAAGATTTATAGTTTGTAAGAAAACCGATTATGTAGAAATTTGGACTAACACCGAAGTCTCCACATAAGGGTACCGATTTTACTTTTTTAAACTACAGAAACCTAAAATTAAACAAAAAAAAAGTGCGTCCATCAATAACATAGAACGCATGTTGTTGTGGGACCTTTCACCTTGGTCTTCAAAAGTTTTTTGTGTTGTGACACACATTGTAATTTCCATTACACAATACATTTTACAAAAAAAAACGTTTCTTCAAATTTCATTATAGATAGTCGCCAAAATGACTCATGAACAAAATGACGTCAATGACCTTGAAAATTATATTTATGCTGATATTTGATTAGAAATTTATTAGTTTTTTTCCGGTACACTTAAAAACAAATGAACTGATTGCGATGAAGAAGGAGAAGGTTGTAAGTTGCGCCACGATTAATCGATTATAATATCAGCCAGAGTGTCAGCCAAAAATAGTCTTAACAGCTTCAGGTGCTCTTGAAACATGAAGATATCATAAAACTTTCGTTTTTCAAATATCGGTTTTCCTTAAAAAAATTAATGAAATTCTTCTCGCATTGACATAAATTTTCTTTGGTCTTTAAAACAAACGTAAAGCAGAGTTGAATTTGTGGTAAAAAAATTTCTAATTTTTCCACCATGACATGATGTAAGATTACATAAAATGTGTCACACTGTTCGTTAATTTTCTCTTAGTTTTTGTTTTACTAACAGAAATTTAACGAACAATGTGAAATTTTTTTTAAAATTTCTTGGGAAATGAACATGTGTGTCAAAAAATTTCAATTGTGACGAATGAAAACTTTTATAACAAATGAATTGTTAGTTTGTCTATCATTATGTGAAATGGTACACTCAAAACAACGATGAATTTGCAATTTGAACGATATTGAAAGTGCTTTCGATTATTTAGTGAAAAATTTATTAATATTACAAAAATACAAATATTTTTTATTGCAAATTTACAAATTAATAAATCTTTAAATAAGCTTAAAAATTTTTTTTCCCTGACACAACACAAATAGTTCAATAATCGCTATTTATTATTATAACGAACAATTCCATTGGATTTTTCAGTGTACGCCCTCGTATCGGAACACAAGCCAGCCATGTGCATTTAGCTCCCCAAAACTGGTTAAACAAAAATTTCAGATTCGTTACAGCATTTAAAGAACACCATCCGAATCATTTAACGTAAATTTGAAACAATTCAACTCAAGTTATAATAATAAATGAAAATCACATATTTAAACATGTTTTCAATGCGGAAAAATTTCTATTTACAAAGAAAATTTCAAAAACATTTTCATCGTTTAATAAAAAATGAATTATGATTTCCGGATTTCTATGTTATTTCAATTATTAAAATTATTGCCAAACGTGTTTAGAGGAATAAGAATTAAATGTATGATCAGCATCGGAACTGTTTGTTGGTATGAAAAAAATCGTAGAATGTAGTAGATGCGCATGAACGTAACATATTATTTTTTCATACAAGACTAAAGTTTATGCAACATGCAATCTGATGAAGGCTTTTCTAAACCTTTGTGGATCGAAGACAAACAACTTTTAGCAAAAATTATTAAATTATTATTATTGTCGTTATTGACTATTGATTACGGATATTATATTTGATTGTTATGAATTAAATTTAATTTGAGAAGACAACTCCGACACTATATTTTGTTAGTGACTGACTTTTCAATTGAAATACTCATTTACTGACTAAATGACCCACTGATTAAAACCTTTGTTTTTCATGTAATAGTGAATTTTGTCGAAATTTCAATAACGTCAATTTCACGAATTTAATTTATTTTTAATTTTATTTTAAAAGAAATGGTTTTGCAATTTATAATATAACCCAAATTTTTAATGAAAAAGGAATTGATGAAATATACAAAAACGTTGCTTTTTTAAATAAATTGACTGTTTGGCAACTACTTTGAAAATATTTTGAATTGTTTAGATATTGAAATGTTTGGGGAGTTGTAGGAAAACTTCATAATTGGTTTTACTACAATCCTCCCGCACAGAAAAAAAAATTCGTTTTTCATCGTTGAAAGAATATTAAATGAACTGGTTACCGATGTTCACGATATTTTTCCAAATTATTGATGAAGGAACTTTACCAGATTATGATAAAAAAAAATGACTGAAGTAAAAACTTAAAACTGTGAAATAGCTGTGGTTTTATCGTCTAAATACAACAAAATCGTTACTTACTTTACCGCACTTCCACACTGTTAGTAACTGAGGAAAACATCAAATTCAATAAAAAGCAAAAACCAAAATATAAATCAAGAGAACGAGAGCAAAATTATTTATAATATATTATCATTAATTTCAACAATACTTAGGTTATTCGCACTATCAATTGCGTTTTCTTTATTTAAAAGTATAAAGAAAAACACACAAATCAAATATGACAAAACAATTTTGTTTTATTTTACTGAAAAATACAACAAAATCTTTGCTTACATAACCACACTTACACACCACCACACTTAAATCAAATTCAATAAAAAAGAAAAAAAAACAAATTATAAATCAAGAAAATGAGAATAAGAAATAAGAAAATAACAAATGATTACAATTTATCTCACTCTCTTTTAATATTTATTTAGCGCGACGATGACTCAAATATATAACATTTTTTCCCATACCAAATCGCACAACACGTCCAAAAGAAGTCTTCACTTCAAAAATGGTACAAAAATCACCAACAGAAAATAGAAAAAAATTAAAATAAAAAAAACAACAACTAAGTATAAAAACACAGGGTTATTCTGTTATTCAAAACATTTCTTTTAAAAACTGAAGAAAATATTGAGATGTCGTAAAAATCCGCTGAATGCATTCTGAATTTTACTACATATTGACGTCACACTGTGCTAAAAGACAATAGCAATAACCTTAAAAAACTATACTATACTATCGATAAATTTAAACACCGTTAATTGTCCGCAGTCTTAAACTGTGTTTAAATCAATTTTTTGTGATGATGTCAACTCATATTAAAAGAGAAATACATACTCGAATAGTAGTTTTTATTTTCCTTATTTTATTTCACGGGAATGAAATTATGGAAAATAATGATGGGAAAACCAATATTTTATTATTTTTAGCACTACCTGCCAAAAAAATAAATAATTTTCTTGTTAATGGCGAAATTATAATAATTTGTCCGATATTTAATAAAAATTAAAAAAAAAAATAATAAAAAAACGTACCACTCCAGGAATTGAACTTTCGACCTATAGAACCTCAGTCGGCCGCGATATCCATATTGCAATTTGAAATGTTACGACGAGATAGAGGTATTTTATATTTAATATATTTATTTAGCGTGATGGTAACTTGAATATATAATTTTTTTCCCATACAAAATCGCACAACGCCCCTAAAGAAGTTTTCACTTCAAAAATCCAATATTGTAAATGATTTGATTGCTTTTAATTTTAAAATATCTTAAGCCTAACATTTATTATATAATCCTAATTTAATGATTTGACTTTAGAATAACCGGGAAGGCTTTTTACTATTTATTGTTTTTTTTTTTTTTTAATTTGGGGAAGTATTCTTGGTGCAGTCCATGTCAGGTGAAGTCTATTTTGGTTCGTTATTCTCGTCCTTTTGTTGTATCATTTGGTGTCTTGGATTACGGTTTCGGTCATGAATGTTATCTGAGAAGCATTCTTTCGGGCTCTGCTATTTTCTCTGTGTCGTTTGATGGCTAGCATTCTAGCGAGAATTTAAATGACATAAAAAGATTTTTTTCGTAAAACATAACATACACATTTTTATACACACATATACTTAAAATCATTTAAATGCATCGACTTAGAAATAAAAATAAAATGCTTTTGAGCTACATTGGTTACTCTGCTAGTCTTCTGGTGTTGTTTCATCGAAGAGAATGCCGCAAAGTTCTGCAAAATCCCTTCATTTGATAAAAATAATTTCAAATTTCATCTCGGTATCATCTCTGCATTGTTTAAGCATCAAGAAAGTAGTTTTAATTAAAGCGCTTGTGCTAGAAATTATTATATCTTTGCTTTGTAAATGTTCAGAGAGTGAATTTGTAAAAGACAGCAGATCATAGGAAAAAAGGATGGTTTTTCTATACGATTTTTTAGGTCCTGGGCATCCCGGGATTTAAAATTTATGAGTCACATAGTCCCAGGATCCATAAAACACCACGGGATTGCAATACCTACGTGACTCCTCTTATGTCGAATCGTTTTTTTGTTTGTTTTCCTTTACTTGTCTCAGAGAGAAAGAGTTATGTCTACCCTAAACTGACCAGAGCCAAATCGTTAAAATGTGGGACAAAATGCAAACATTCTTCCAAATACTAACTAATTAGAATTTCTATTGCGAGAAAGTGGAACGGTGAAAATGTGCTAACTAGATTGGGCATAAATTTACTTTTTAATGCCTTCCTTTACTATTTGTTTACTATTTAATTCTTCACAAAATTCTTTTATTTTAATTGGACATTCAACCGTTAGGAAATGTGCTTGCAGTGGTTCGTATATTTTCTAAATTCTTTCTAGTGCTGGCATTACCGCCAGCCAGCGATTTTCACCGTATCCAATAAGTTGGTTATGTTCGACATTACTTTTGCCGCAGAACTCCTTCAACGTCTTCAGCAAAGACAGTAAAATATCCAATTTTTTTTAACCTTGCCATTTAAATCAGCAGCATTTCTTATTGCATTATTTAGAATATGGGCTGCGAATCAAATACCCAATACACTCTGGTTCAAATTCGAGTTTAGCTTGTTTTTAAATTTTCACCCCTTGACGTGACACCACTAAAATTGGTGTTCGTGTTATCAGCGCAAATTGCAACAAAATAACAACAAAACTTGTTTAAGCTACTGGAGCTGGCGACTTATAGCAACGCTTTTTATGTTTTTTTTTTTTTTTTTTTTTTTTTTTTTTTTTCCTTTATCTCCATTTAGGAGCATAGGGCGTCTACTAGACTGGACCATCTGACTCTGTTCGGGGCAATCGCTTTCAGTTCACCCCATGTCTTGCCGATTTGTTTTGCTTCAGCTAGCACCGTTTTCTTCCACGTCATGGGTGGTCTTCCAACTCTCCTTTTTCCTTGTGGATTCCACTCTAGGGACATCCTTGTTATATCTTCGACTGATTTTCTCAGTGTATGTCCTATCCATCTCCATTTTCTTTGTTTTATCTCGGTCTCAATGTCTAGCTGCTCTGTCTGCCGTAGAAGCTCCTGGTTACTGATGGTGTTTGGCCAGAAGCATTTGATCAGTCTTCTCACGCATTTGTTCACAAACACCTGTAGTTTATTTGTGATCTTTCTTGTTTGTTTCCACGTTTCACACCCATACAGCAGTACTGACTTGACACATGCATTGAACATTCGTAGCTTTGTCTTTCTTGACAGGACGGATGCATTCCAGATCTTGTGAAGCATATTGAACGTATTTCTGGCTTTGTTGATACGCTGACTGATATCTTCTTCAGTCCCGCCTGTTTTTGCTACAGTACAACCAAGGTACACAAATTTGTCAACTTCGTCCACTTGTGTATTGTTGATGGTGATTGGTGTTATCGTTTTGGTGTTCAATCTCATAGCCTTTGTTTTTCTGATATTAATGTTGAGACCGACTTCATGTGCAAGGGTTGATAGTTTCTGTATTTTCTGCTGCATGTCCGTATGTGTGTGTGTAAGTAGACAGATGTCATCTGCGTAGTCTAGATCATTGAGCCGTCTTGTTGTATTCCATTGGATTCCATTTGGACTTGCATCATCGAGCTTTCTCATGATACTATCTAGTACTATTAGGAATAGTAGCGGGGATAGTACACAGCCTTGTCTCACTCCTCGGTGGTTGTAGTATTCATCACTTTGCTGTCCTTTGTATTGTATTCTGTTTGCAGCATCCCGGTACATTTCTTTGATTAGATCCACTATTTTCTTCGGGATGCCCATTTCACAAAGTGTCTGCCATATCGCGCTCCTGTTGATTGAGTCGAAGGCGCGTTCGAAGTCCACGAAGAGGAGATACAATGGTGAATTCCATTCATTTGATTGCTCAATGATGATACGGATTGTGTTGATATGATCGGTACAGCTTCTTCCTGGTCTAAAGCCGGCTTGTTCATTTCTTAGTTTCATGTTAATTGATGGAGATATTCTTTCGAGAATGATCATTGCTAGTATTTTCATTATTGTGTTGAGCAGAGATATACCTCTCCAATTTTTGCATTCTCTTAGATCACCTTTCTTTGGGATTGTTATGGTTAAACCTTCTTTCCATTTGGTTGGTATTTTACCTTCGTTCCATACATCAGCTAATAGTGGTGTTAGAGCTTCTGCTGTTGTGTTTACATCTGCTTTGAGTAATTCTGCTGATATATTATCTGTACCAGCAGATTTGTTGTTCTTGAGTTTCTGTATGGCATCTCTAACTTCCCGTTCCGTTGGTGGATGGGTGCTAATAGTTTCGTTATAGTTGTCATCCGGAGACTGCAAGTTATTTTCTTGTTGGTGGCAGTTGTCTTCGAAGTATTCTTTCCATCTATTTAGCTGTTGTTCATGAGTTGTGAGGGTTTGACCAGATTCATCCTTTATTGGTGGAGTGTTTGTATATTTGTTGGTGACCTTTCTCACGCATTTGTGTAGTGTGCGCATATTTCTATTAGCTGCTGCTGTTTCCGCAGTCTTGAGAATGCTTTCTGTATATTTTCTGCGATCATTCCTTGCCATCTTTTTAACTTGTTTTGCTGTACTTTCATATTTGTTGCGGATCTCGGTTGTGTTCTGGTGACACAACTGCAACTTGAGCTGTCGACGCTCTTCAATTTTCTTCCATGTATCATCGCTAATCCATGGTTTCCGTGATTTGTCTTGGTAGCCTAGCACATCTGTAGCAGTTTTGACGTAAGCTTCTTTAACTTGTTCCCATTTTTCATCAATGCTGGTTGTTTCGTTGTTTGGTAGATTGTAGCTTTTTATGTTTATCTGTATCTATATGTCTTTTAATATCATAATGTCCACTGTTAATTTGCAAATTCACTCCGACTGGTAATACACTAAACTTTTGCGTCGTTATATTTTGATTTTTTTATCAAAGGATAGTCCAGTTCAATATCGTATAAGAATTTACGTAAACGACGGATAGAAAGTCTTTATTTGCAGGAGAACTTTTTAAATATAATTTTAAAAATTAGTATAAATTTACCTTTTATAGTAGCTTAAAACTTTTGTTACACAAGTAAAGACTGCAAAACAATTGAAACAATTTATTTCAATTTTACTAAATAATTAATATCTTTTCTGTATTCTGTAAGTATACAGTATACCTCTCGTTCTATCTTTTGCAAATCTATACCATTTATCAAGTTTTTATGCTGTTTACTTTGTTTATTCTTTATTGAGAAAAAGAATTATAAATTAGAAAATAATAATTTTACTTTTGAGCTACCTAGTTAAAGTGTGTTTTAAACAGAGTTTGAAACGCTACATATACCACTCCTTTACTTTGTTCTTTCAGAGTGCGTTGCTTAAAAAAAATATAACACTCTCACATACAGGAGTAAAAATAATAAAATATCATTCTTGCTACTAAATTGAAATAAATATTTTCTTTCAAATACTCAAAACATTTATTTTTGCGTCAAATTTGATGCTTTCCAACGTAAAATGCTTCGAATGATTCGTTCAATTATTCATGTATTGTTAGAAAAATGAATATAAAGGATGACGTAGAGTGACTAATTTTCTTCTTTTGCAAATCGAATGAAAGAACAAGAAAATGTAATCTGCTCCAAAGGAATAAAATCGAAAAAACAAAAATTTTACTCTTACGAGTAAGAACGATATTCAAATTATGAAGATTTTAATTTTTGAATATTATTTCAAAGGATTGAAATAAGTGCTCGAATAAAGCAAAATTGTAAACTCTGGTTTAAAAATTTAAATTTTTATGAATTTATACGCAAAACTGAGTCTTTTTAAGTAAAATATTTTGTATTTTGTTTTTCATAATATACTTTCGATCTCTCGTATATACACCGGGGAGATGTTTCTATAAACAAAGAAACCTTTTCGCTGAGGTAGATCTGTTAGACATTAAAAGATATGTAAATTATTGAAGTGAAATAACTAAGTTTAGTATTTCTAAGAAAATTATAGTTAAAACACTATTTTAGTAAAAAAAATATTGCACTGGCTTGTTCTCTCAATATGGTTAAATCAACATATACATAATATTATACAAACTGCAAGAAAAAACTGTGAAGCCATTGCTTTGACTAGGATATTGCACAAACTGTACGTAGGTAGATATAATGTTTTTTGATTATTTCGATAATGCGGGCAAATGTGGTGGAGATATCTGTTTCGTGGGACGCTTCGTGGGACAACGCAATGAAATGTGTGACATTTTCACGCAGCGTGGGACTTCTGGTCAGTTTACTACCCATAAACGTGTGTAAATTTTTCATTTGATTCAAAATTGTACAATTATTGCGAGCTTCTTTTAAATCTATAAGAAAAACCTACCACAAAAAAATAATAGTTTCTCCCTTCCTGTGACTGTATAAAAAAAATGAACAAAGATTGACGTTTAGGATACGTTTTGGATTTTATTATAACCAACCAAACATATAATTTTTGCTATTTTATAAATTAAAACTTATAGTCCATATAGCGAAAAGAATTTGTCAGCGAGTTTGCATAACATACTTTGAAAATATTTACATAACTTAAATATTTGTTTGTGTCGTTAGGAAATATTGCTTGTCCATTATAAAACATTCACTATTATAAAATCGTTGGAAATAACCCAATAAATTTAAATTACTGCCGTAATTATTTTCATTCATTTTATAAAAATTAGCACAACTATCAAGAAAACTTATGTTATAGGATTTTACATTTTAGAATTGTTTTTTATTTAAGTATTGTTTTTAAAAAAGTCTTGTAAAGTTTGTACAATATGATATAGATAAAAAACAAGGCCAAACAGTCAGGGTTCTCCAAATAAGTGGGGTATAATTAGGTTGTGTTCTCCTGCATGTACTAACTTTTAAGTTTATAAAAATTACCAATAACAATTGAAACTTGAATGTTAAATACTGCATTATGAACTCTCGAGGAACCCTATACTAATGAAATATTTTGTTTCCTCTGGCTCAGACACAAATATCTTATAAACAAAACACGATCGTTCTTCTAAAAGCGGTGATGCCGCGCACCTTATAGTACGATAGAATTTTGTCAAAATACGTACCCACGGCGTTTTTGGAAGAACGATCGTGCTTTGTTTATAAAACTGATTTCATCAGAAGATTAGAAGCAATACGACCGCCTTTCGTATCGGTGGCACTCTAGTCCTTGATACAAAGAACGATAACGGTTTGAATATTGCGGTGAACTGTACTTTAGTCGGGTCAAAATAATATGTAACGTAATAATTATATTATCAGATATATTTCAATTAATAGTATGCGATAAAATTAGTATATTAGTTTAGTAAATCTTCTAAAAATTAGACGAATTTGCAAAATAACAGTGCATTGAAATTTTTATAGTGTATAATTAGCCCTACCAGCCCTACCCAATTGACGCCCCTGGTTTTAAGTAACTCGAAGGTTGTATTATTGTCGTTTTCCAAAAGGTTCAGCTTAGTATTTATGTTTGGCGCATCTTTGTCGTTCATAGTACCGAAAAGCCAATGAGATATTCTTCCCTAATGTTAATTAGTTCACGGTTGGTTCTCCTAAGATTATGTTCTAGCTCATATATGATTTTGATTTAAGATTACCCAGATGGTTTTCTGGATGTTTTTCAGATTTTTACAGTATGTTACTAATCTCGTATCGTTTAAATTTGGGCAAAGTGTTTCAATAAGTTTGTCGAAGGATTCAATGAATTCGAAATAGTCACTAAAGTTTTCAATATTTACTGGTATTACAACTTCCTAAGTATCTGTATAAAATGATGCGTTTCCGATACCCTAAAAAGAATGCCGTTTTGTTTCAGTTCGATTACCTCTTAGTCTCTTCCCATGGTAAGTTTCATTACCATTAACAATATCCACAATTGCAAGAGTTTCCCCATAATTGCTATAAATAAAACCTAATTTTAGGTTTACCACAGACATTTTGTTTTTGTTAACATTAAAATGTCAAGACGGATATCAGAATTTGGAAAAAAGCTTGTTTTATGTACATGGTCGTAATACGGTATCAGTTTATTTTTGTGAACCACCTTTTGTTGATGTTCTATTTTGATTATGCAGTTCACCTCACCATTTAATTTAGTAACTTCGTAAGGGCCTAGTCGAAGGACAGGTAATTTGTTTTTCAGTCTAGTATTTATTAGCAGCACCTTGTCTCCAACTTGTATGTTAACTGGTCTAGAGTATTTATCGGAATACTTTTTCGTGTTTTGTTTGTATTTAGTTAAGTTGTCTCTGCTGAACTTATGTGCTACCTGGAGTTTATGTTTCAGTTCTAAGTAATAGTCTTCGATGTTGTATTAAGGTGTTTAAGGTGTGTGAAAAGCTGTAGGTGATTCAGCAGTGAACCCAAAGAGACATTCACTTGGTGAAAGTCGAGAAGCAGTATGAGGAAAATTATTACGGACATGAGCGGCTTGCCCAAGCCACATATCCCAGTTATCTAGGTCATTGTTTACGAAACATCTAATACATTCGGCTAAAGAACCATAACTCCGTTTGAGCTTTAGTTTGAGCTTTTTGATCAGGCATTGGGTAGCAATCCATGTGTCGTGTAAGGTCATCTTCAAAAGTTAAAATGTATTTATTCCCTCGGCTTGTGGTCCTTAGGTCTACGTCCATATTTATTTTGTCTAATGGTTTTTCCGAAATTTCTAGTAATTTTAGCGGCATTTTCATTAGCTTAGAGACTTTGTTTTTCTGGCAAACCGTGCAATTTTTGCTATATTCCGTTATGTCGTTAATCATTTTACGGATTCTCCCATAGGTGTACTTAAAATCCCGATGTCCCCCTAAAAGGGTATCATGAAAATCCCGAAAATCTCGTACATTTTGGACGCTAATGCTGATATATTTAAAATAAATAGGAGATAATATATTTTAAATATATCAACGTTAGCGTCTACGTTATCGGCATCGCTGTCGGTTTCTATATATTCGTCTTCATTGTTATCATATCTCCCTCCTATTACTATGTCCTAAATGGACGTTTCTATCCTTAGTTGCCGATGATAGCATTTCCGTATTTTGTCCAGTCTCTTCTGCTACATCTGGTTCGTTTCGTTTGTTGCTCTGTTTTGCTTTAATCTTGGTAGTAATCAGCCAAAGTGCACTCTCGCGTTTGTGGTATAGCGACCAGGTTTGTATAAAATCTTATTCTTGTAATCCGATTTTATTATGAAACCTAGCCATTCTTGTCGACGTTTGGAGTAACTTTATTTCACCTAGCAGTGACTTATGATCGGTTACAATAGTAAATTCTCGTCCAAAAAAGTAACATCTAAAATTGTTCGTTGCCCATACGACTGCGAGGAGTTCGCGTTCGATGGAGAAATAATTTCGTTCTGCTTTGTTCAGGGATCGACTAGCATATATGCTGTTTATCTGATCCAATTTATCCTTGCGATAGAACTGATTGGCTACTTGCATCGGTTGTAAGTAAGAACGACTGAAAATTGTTTGAAGTAATCGAATGAATTAGAGTATCCAGAACCGAAGCATTTTTTAGAACCGGGTTTTCGGAGCTAGATTTTTTCAAACCCGGGTACCCGGTTCTGGACCCGGTTCTGAAAATGTTTAAATTAAAAACTATTAAAAAATCATTATAATTTAGAAAAACGTTTTAATTTTTTTTTAAATCCATTTTATTTAACAAAAAATCACATTATAATTTAAAAAAACCTTTTAATTTTTTCTAAAATCCTTTTATTCAACAAAAAATCTTTGATAAATCCAATGAGAAATAAATTCATTCGAGTTTGGCTTCTAACTTGCCATTGCTGCCCAAATTATCGATCATGCCTTCATGGTTGCATCAGCTGATATTAATGTTGCATCACTGCAACATAGTGCTTCCGCAGCTAACTTTATAGGTGCAAGCGTTGTCACCAAAATATTAATCATCTCCCATTCATGTTCTTCAACCGAAATTGTTGAATATGAGATCGATTAAGGATTTTAAAATGCTGTGTTTTACTTTATAAAACGTTCTAGCATAAGATAAAGGCTGTTCCATCGTGTCCTTACATCAATCATTAATTGAATTTCTTTACCAAATTCTTCTTTAATGTATTTCTGAAGAATGTCATCGTTTTCTGTAGATGATCTCAATCACTCACAAAATCTCTCAAAATTTTATTTTTTACGCCAAAAGCGTAAAAGTTTTGTTTATTTAACAATATGTCCGTCGCATATTGCCGCTATCTCATAAGAAAGGAAATTCAGGAAAACTCGTTATGAAAATATACAATTTACATTGTGTCATTTTTATTGCAACTTATTTATTTTAATATAGAAAAAATTTCAAAATCTCGTTTTAATTCTATTTATTTATTCAAATATTTGTGAGTACACTATATTTTTTGTTATTACGTCTAGTGCATACACGATTTTCCCTAACGGTTTTCCTAACGCGTCAGTTACATACAGTTGTTCATGTGAGAAGCACGGATTCTCCTAATCTAGTCCACATACTTGCAGTAACTGTCCTTGTGCTTTGTCGATCGTCATTGCAAATGCGAGTTGCACTGGAAACTAAACGTTTGAATTCAAATACCATATATGTTGGGATCATTGGCAACACTATATCTTCCCCTTCGAATTTTCCATTTAAAATCGTAGCTTTAATGGCATTGTTCATCATCTTTTTCACCGAAAATTTCAAAAAAAATTGTGCAATTTCAAAATATTTGAAATCACAATATGTGTCACAACAACACATTAAAACCTTTTCAGACCTAGGTTCCACAACATCATGCTTTTTAAGACGTTGATGAACGCAAATTTCTTTTTAGTTTTTTATATTCTTCTTAAAGAATGGAAAACTAAATAATAAATCCTTTCACATAATATTGTACGACATAGGGCAATATTTCATGATAGGATGGAGGAAACAAAAATAAAACACATTTTTTTTAAATTTGCAGGAACAAAGCTAAAATTAGGCTCATTTCTTCGAGCAAGCACAAAAGTTCATTCTTTAAAAATATATAAAAAAATAAAAAAATTCCATCAAAACCTTAGTCCATCAAAACCTTAGAAACATGTCAAAGAATATTCCATAACTAAAACTAAGGGTGCTATCATGGATTGAAATCCGCCAGCACAACTAAAATATCACTTATCCCCTTATATCAGTGACATCCAACTGCCATTGCCAGTGGTCTACGATATCTCACGTTAACTGATTTACCAATAGCAAGAACTAAAGTACGCGCGGTTGTCACACCCATAGATCCAAAATTTTGAATTTTACATATGTTCCCGAACATATACTAAATTCATTGGTATTAATGCATTGTTACCGTTTGCAAATCACTTGGTCCTGGGATTCCGTTTTTTAAAAATTAAAATTAAAAATTCTCCAGTTACCTATGCGCAAGTGTACACAACAACTTCCCAAAGTTTCATGATGATCGGATGAATGGTATATTAATGCATAAAGGACACACACATACTTTCAATTTTATTTATATATAGATAGACGATAGATAGATAGATAGAACACCTGGCTTATTCAAGGTTGAAAATCAACGTAATTTAAGCATGGAATATACCCTTTTAAGCATAAAAATCTGTGTAAAGCTAGTCTTCTTGATAGAAGAAAAAGAAAAAACGTTGTTTTGGTTATTTGTTACATTTTCTTGTGTTGTTTTTTCAATGAATGAATGAAAAATTTGTTTAAAACATATAGAATCGAAAAACCGGGTATTTGGCTGATGTCAGAACCGGTTTTCGGTGCTGGAAAAATTGATGGTTTCCCGTGGAACCGGGTACCCGGGATTGGATTCTATAGAATGAATGTTCACATTCCTGTGTCCAGCGAAATTTAGAATTTTCTCTTACTAAATCTTTGAGCGGCTTTGATGATTTTAATATAACCCAAATTTTTTATGAAAAAGTAAATGATGAAATATACAAAAACTAAAATTTTACTCAGCGTTGCTTTTTTAAATAAATTGGACTGTTTTGAAACTACATTGAAATTGTTTTTAATTGTTTAGATATTGAATTGTTTGGGGTTATGTTAGTTTGGGGAGTTGTTTTGGAAAAACTTCGTAATTGGTTTTACTACAACACCAAAATTCTATTGATTCGTGTAAATTTTTTCACTTATTTGCGGTTCGGATAAAATTTGTCCTCAGTATGCCTTCTTCGTATCTCGACAGTTTTGTTGTTTGGATTAACTAAATCCTTAAGAGATTAACTTGTTTAATAAAATGCCCCTGCCATTGCCAGTAGAATGTGATATCTCACGTTAACTCGTATGATAAAAGCATGGACTGGTCGCTGGAGTACGTAGGGTTGTGATACTCGTAGATAAGACGATTTCGGTAATTTTTTGTATAATAATATTTAATTTTTTAAAAGAATAGGATATCAATATTTTTAAATAAATATTTTGGCTGGCTCAATAATAAAATAATCTATTTTTATTAGAGGTCGGATAATGAATGATGTTCTTCTTAATACTGTCGGTACGACAGTGTGAGCTCTCGACAGTTTTATTGTTTGTCATAACCAACTCAACCAAAAACGGGGCTATGAAATTTTTAAGGGTATGATGCAGTCGGTTTCATCTGAGCATCATTAGTGACATTGTTTATTAAAACAACGAGAAAAAAAAACAATGCGACGATGTTGGAGAGAAACAAATTTTGCTGTCTAAACCAGAACTCAACAGAGTCAATGATAGAAACAAATGTATTCCAAAAACTTTGACAACAATATCCAACAAAGTCGAACGTGGGACTTATAAATGAAAGTAATTGATATGGAACGAAATATTGTTGATAACTATTGTTGAATTTATAATTTCCATTGAAGAATGAAGTTTGATGTTCATTTTTTATTGTAATTTAATAAAGCTTCTGGGAAAAAATAGCCTGTAAAGTCGATCAAAAAACAAAGATCCGGTGAATATCGTTTGGCTGGCGTAAATCCTTTCCATTACTAAATCATCCACAATCTACTAACTGTCAAGACAGGAACCTTAAGCTAGTATTAGATGGATTCAGTTTTACATAGTATTGATAGCTGGATCAGATGCTGATAAAGAATGTAACGCCTCAAACTATCCAGGCGGGGTCAGGTCAGTTCAAATAGGACATTTACTAGCACCGTTGAGATATGATTTGTCCAAAAATATACCAATACTATATGCTTACTATATACTATCTTAAATGTAGTGTTTCTTAGCCACAATTACCATACCCTTTAAGCTGACAACAGAACGAGGTTTTTTAAAATACAAAGTGTTACATGTAATAAAACAATAGTTGAATGAAGGTAATAACTATTTCCAAGAAAAAAATTACTTTATCCTTAATTGGGGCTTATGATTGAAAACGCGTGGAAAACGCAAAAGTCAATGAATTTTCCATTTCAAAATAGAAGTATTTTAAATTAATTTAAAAATATTTATTCTTCATATAAACATTGTGTGGTTGCCTCACCTACACCGTTCTGTACCTCTACAGCTGTTGAATCAATTTCGGAGTTAGTTTCGTCATAATCACTCTCGCGAAGAGGTTGTTTTGTTCAGCCTGGGTTAAATAATAAAGGAGCATATAGATAGCACTATTTGTACCTACTAAGAAGAAGTTAAGCTAACGCCACAACACAGTGTTCTTTATTCAAAATGTTGTTATTAAAGTTCACGGTTAATTTTTTTCACTGTTTTAAATCCATATTAATGCTGTTATGAGTATTAAGCAAATCCCTGTTCATCTTGACTTAACTCTTCTGACGTTTATTGTATGTATATATATACCTAAATTCTCTTTCAATTTTTTTTTAATCTTTTTCGATAATTTATTTTATCTGAAAATTTAAAATATGAACATCTACCTAAATAAAAATTGTATAAGGTCAGGGAAAACTATGTTGCTATTTATAATGAATTTTAATAAAAAAAATCTTATGTGGGAAGATTTTTGAAATGTTTATCGTAATGCCGTTAGTATTTATATATACTTAATAATTTAATAAAAGGAAATAACATTAGGATTAGTCAAACAATTTAAAAATCGAAAAATAACGTTTAAAAAATGTAATTGATTTGATTGACAGTAGCCATAAATTCTAACATAAAACTTTCACCAGACCCATAATTCTGATCCATTTATATTAACATCAAAAAATTCTTGGCAATTGTTTGAATAAATTGTTTTTTATTTTTTTCAAAAAAAAAAATTAATTTTTACTAAAAACAATTTATAAAGAGTTAAAAGTTAAGATGATGATCCTCATGTATTTTAATTATCTCTCATGAATGTTAGTTGTAAATTTTGTGATTGCTACAAAATATTTCGATTTAAATTAAGTGACGGGAAATATGTGTGTGTCAGAAAAATACAAATTACACGTGAAAAAAATGTTTTCTATTGTCAATCAAAGATGTCGTATTGTGTTAAATGATATTGTTAGAAAATTTGAAATGAAAAGTGAAATATATTGTCATGAAGATGTTTAGGATTAATTGCTACAAATTAAGTATTAACTCTTTATTTGAATGAAATTTAAATGTTTGTGTTGTAGAGGTTCAAATCGTGAATGTGAAAATTTTTAATTAGTTAAAACGATTATTGGGTTAAACTTGTTCGGATACGATTGATATCATTTGATCGGGTCGAGGAAGTCATTTACTGGTAAAAGTGGTTTAAACGGTCCGTATCTCATGATTTTTTGTTTATTTTCAATTTATTTGTTTTCGCTAAGCATGCATGTTGGGTCTCAGCTCATTACAGTTCTAATCTGTTTTGTCGACCTCTAAGGATTTCTCAAGTTTTATACTATAAGTCTTGAACTCCTTGCATTCAGTCTCACATTCAGTCTCCCACTGTTTCACGTGAATCAAGGCTCAGTTTTATGAGTGACGACTAGTAATAAATTTTTTCTCACTGTCTTAGTATCCTTGATTTTCGTTTAAAAAAAACTATAACTCTGTTCAACAGCCTTGAATTTAATTCTAGCAAAACACAGGTTTGCCATTTTACTAGTTATGCTCACTAATCCGTTTACTTTAAAGTTTAATGCGAAAATTGATTTCTTGTGGAGAAAGAGTTTGTCAGACTTCTGGGGTTGAGGTTGAAAATAATATGAAGTGGACTTTTCATATATTTGACTAGCTAAGAACGCTGTTCAAAAATTAGGATTTTAAGGACGTTGTTAAAAGTTTTTCAATGGCAAACAGCTTCTTTTGGTCTACAAGTTTTTTATTCATCCATGCATGGAGTACTGTTCTCAAATTTTGGGTGTAGTACGTAACAAGTTTGAAATTCCTTGATGCTGTGCAGCGAAGAGCTATTAAATTGATTGGTAGCTCTCATCTTACTAAGGAACTTGATTCATTCAGCACAGGAAAAATGTTTCTGATTTAACGATTTTTTATAAATACGTTATGGATAAAAGGGTTTCTGAAGAGATCAAATCGATTTTGCCGAAACCTGCATTGTTCTTGCTTCATACCAGAGTTGCAACAGCGGCCCATCCTTTTGCGGTTCAAATAACAAAGTGTAGAACTGTAGCCTTTCAGTGTGTCTTTTTTTAATCGAGTCTCACACTCTTAAAATACCTTGCCGACGCGGGTTGCTCAAATTTATAAATCAACGTTCATAAATTCCTAAAGCAAACATAAGTGAGAATCCCAATCCTAGTTGGCATGGTATCTTCGGATATTGAGAGACGATAATTTAAAATTCATTATTTACACTAAGTATGCCTAACTTCCAATAAAAATGTCTGACAGTTAAGATTTTAATTTATATAGTTTCTGGTTTGATTGATGCCACATACAGGAGTGTACCCGAGCAGAAATACTTAGTGCTCAAAAGGGGACCTGATCATGTTTAGTTCGATTGGACCCTGATCATGAGTGCAATGCTTTTGTCCAATCATCCATTCATTGGGATAGTTGGATCAGGCTCTGATTAAGTTTGACATATAAAATTAAATAGGATAAACCCTAGTAAAGTATTTTATAGCAGGCCGTGATCAGATTGCCCAACTAGGAGTCAAATACGAAAAACTAAAAATTCTCCCTACCTGTGGTAATTTTAAATACTTAAATTTTGGGTTTTACTGGACTAGGTAATTTAATATTTTTACGATGGTGGTAAGTTCATAAAGTGCTTTTCCAATTTATCAGTAATATTGAAAACTTTTGGTTAGTTGAAAAGTGAAAACCCATTTGAAGTCACCTCATTCGAGTTCAAACCCAATTACTAATACCTAGGATACTAATACCGTTAAAATATCTAGTTTACTTAAAAATTTCGCTTAATTTTCCACAACAACATCATTTTCTTCTAATCATTCGTCTTTCCACAATCTATAAATAAGTTCTTATATAATTCGTTCGGATTATAACAATTTTTTATTACACTATTGCGGGGATAGTGGACGATTTCAACCAAAAACAAAATGAATTAAATTCTTTTCAAAAGCAACAATTCTTGACAACTGATAGCTTATATGTTTTTTTATTATACCGCAATTTACAATTCTGTTTAATTTCATAACAGGCGTAAAAACAAATACTTATTGTTGTCGTCATAAATTCCACCCAATATATTTTCTCTATAACTATTTACATGAAAAAACTGAAAATTGTTTATTATTATAAATTAAAAGAATTAAGTTAAACAAATCCGTTTGTTATTTTATTTATTTATTTTTTTTTCAATTTCGTAATTCTTGTGTTTGCACAAATAAAAAGAAAAGAAAATTTCGAGATTTTTGAATTAAAAACGAACATGAAAAGAAAATCATCGTAACAGGTGTATGTAACAGAAATAAAATTATTTAAATAAAACGTAATTAGGACTCATTAAATTAAATATTGTTTTATAAAGCTTATAGACAATTTATCACCATAAATCGCTTTTATTGTTTTGAAAATTTTATGCTATCTGTGCATTATTGTGATGTGGCTCTGAGTCAAAGGGTAAGCAAGCCTTTCTTTCTCCTTATTCATGAGATGTTGATCTTTACAACTTTTTACTTTACGGCTTTTAACTAAGTTTTTCTATTTATACCATTTTGCTTTCAAACTGGGAATAGTAACTTTCAATATGAGAATAATGCTCTGTATAAGAATAAGAATACTATTTTACACTATTTGTCGTTGGCCCTTGGCGTAAGTATTCAAATAACATTATGTATATAGCACTTGTTACTTTACGCAGAATAACTTAAAAGTTAATTAATAAAAAAACACAAGGTTGATTTTTAGATACTCTATATATATTTCGGTTTGTTAGACCTGAAAATGGTCTAACCAACCGAAATATATATAGAGTATCTAAAAATCTACTTTGTGTTTTTTATTAATTAACTTTTAAGTTATTCTGCGTACAGTAACAAGTGCTATATACATAATGTTGATAAGAATCCTTCTGATATTAAAAGTTTTTGTTCTCATATTGAAAGTAAAATAGTATAGAATGGTGCCACTGAGCAATATGTATGTTAATCTCGATAAGGAAAATAAATCGATTTTGTCATATTTATTTGGTCCATACTTTTCATTTAACTCGAGAACAGGTAGCATTTAATTTAGATTTTTGCAATAAAGTAATATTTGACATCATTCCATAAGCTCAGTTACTCAGTTTCCAGTTTACCACATAACCTGCTGAAAACGTTGTTCTATAGAATCGCAAACAACTACCTCACTCCAATTGGGATATCCGTTCCTGCATGGAATATTGTATATTGAACCATAAACTTCGTTCTCTCTCTCTCTCTCTCTCTCTCTCTCTCTCTCTCTCTCTCTCTCTCTCTCTCTCTCTCTCTCTCTCTCTCTCTCCTCTCTCTCTCTCTCTCTCTCTCTCTCTCTCTCTCTCTCTCTCTCTCTCTCTCTCTCTCTCTCTCTCTCTCTCTCTCTCTCTCTTTCTTTCTCTCTCTCTCTCTCTCTCTCTCTCTCTCTCCATCTCCTCTCTCTCTCTCTCTCTCTCTTCTCTCTCTCTCTTTCTCTCTCTTTATTTTCATCTTTTCGCTTTTCTTTCTACAGGAATCAGTAGTTTTGTAGTTTGTTGTCACGAAAGTTGGGATATAAAAAACTATCCAGTGGTGGTATCATGATTGCAGGTTGGTAATGCGGTCAGATAGTTTTCTGTTTTTCTTCCTATGTAATAGTTTTTATTTCTCTACCACCAAATTAGAAATGGTCACTTATGATGGGTAATTAATGTAGGACGTTTGAATATAATTGTTTAGAATGACAAAATCACATAAAAAGCAGTGAAGTAGCGAAGTCATTACGCTCTAGTGCCCAATAAAAAAAATAAGCACTCCAATGGTCATGACAACACACTAAGATTATCATGAAAATCAATAACTAGCAAATAAAACAATTGTTTTTTATTTAATTTAAAAAATATAAACATTTTGTAAAAAATCTTCTACCATCTAAAAACAAGCATCTCTAAAAAGATATATTAATCATATCACCTATAGTAAAAAAAAACTTAATACACGAAAGCAATCAACCAACCATACAATGCTTTTAATGCAAAAGCCATTGGTTGTTCCAAATTAGTTACAGTCTCAAATATTGCTTAATATGTTGTCGGCTAGGTTGTTGTTTTGATCTACATATCTTCAATACCTTTCAAACCCTTTACCCAAAATGTATATATTTATTCTTCAACTTTCTCGACAAAAAACTCAACTTTTTCCGTATGATTCAAACTTTTATAGGTTTTTCATTTTTTTCTTTACAGGCTGTTGAAAGCATTGAAGAAATTTCAACATCAACAACAAAAGAAGTTCATGAAAAGTCACAAATAAAATCATCTGTAAAATCCGAACAGTATTCACAAAAGACAACAAATCACAACGAATTTGAAGTATATTAAACATTATATCCTGCACAATCTAACCAGTTAGAATAATTACTCAATTTAATTAATTTTAGGTATTTGATCACCGTTCAACACATAGCGTTGATAGTGAAATATTAGATACAAAATATAGACCTGTTGCATTAGATAAATTACCATTACCAAGTACAGGCGGAAACGTTGTTGGTAAGTTTTTCTGTTTATTTGAAATTTAATACATATATTTTAATTTTCTAGTTCAAGTTTTAATTTTCTAAATTTGAATTGAATTACCTTCATGGGTCTTTGCACTTGGCAATAACTTAACAAAAATGATTTAAAATAAAGATAGCTTAATAAAATTATTTTCTATCTTTAATTGTCAATAAGTAAATCTCAAGTTTGTATACAACAAATATAACAAACGTTTCTGGCATCAAATATGTTTTTTAAGTTAAAATGATTAATAATAAACATTTAACGGTTCATTAATATTTCATTAAAGTTAACATAACCATATTTATTTTAAACATATTTTTTACTCAAGCAACAAGGTGGCAACTATAAGAATTCTTAAAATTATTCAACAATAAACAAATATTTTTAAATAAATAAAAAATGCCAATTTTAATCATTTTCTTTTGATTATTATTATTATAAAAAAATTCTCATAAAATGTTATATTTATAATCTAATTTTTAACACCTTTTCATTAAATAAAAATTTTAATAACAAAATTCGTCTTAAAATATTAAGAACAATAAGTAGAACAGATGTGTTGGGTAGGCAAAGAATAAAATAGATTTTCTTTAAATTTATGTACTAGATAAAATACTTAAACAACATTTCGTGTGAGTTCTACGATTCGTTTGTTTTTTTTTATTATTTTAAAAATGTTATTAATGTGACGTTTTCAGTTAATACATAGTAAATATAATTAGAAAATAAAGGAATTGTTGTTTATAGTTATTAGTTGAAATTGGTAAAAAATTTTTGGGGAAAAAAAAATTTTTTTTGGACGAAAAGTGAAAAGTAACGCCCAATTATGTTTGGGTTACCAACTCTGGACAATGAATTGTCTCATTGTATTTGTTAGAAACAACGATTCAGAAGCTAAAGTTTTGAATGAAACGTTAGACAATAGATTCTACAATCTACAGCTTTCCTAGCAATCTCTAATTTTAAAAGAAAAATTTAGGATAAGATCGCTGTATAATTCAGGGGAAAAAAATCTAATGAAAAGAATCAAATGATATCAAATTGCTCGATGTTGTTGACCAAGTCTGATCCCCATTTTCTCAAAATTAACCGTTAGTAAATTTTTATCACATAAACTCAATGATTGTATAATATATATTCTCTTGAAATCAAAATTCAAAATCAATCAATTTCAACCAATAGATTGTACTTCTATCGCCACACTTTTTTTTATTATTAAAGGTATCAAGTCACATGTGTCGTATTTCAATTCTCCAAATATTCAAAACCTGTGCAAGCTACTCTCTACTTTAAGATTTTCTATGGCCTCAAAATAGTGGTAACTCACCCCAAAAATGTATTCTACCGTCTATATGAATTAAGTGGCTATCTAGTCAAAACTAAAAGTTCATTAAATGTTTTTCGTTTCATATTATTCAATTAACAATACCTGCCTTGGGAACTTTTACGAATCATTATATTATTCTCTATTATATTCATTGACATCAAATTGTTTGTTGGTGTAAGTACAATACTTGCATTTACATCGAATAATCCATAACCCTTGCATAACTATAATACTTTTTTGTGCCGTTTATGTTCCATATAGGAGCAATTGTCAAATGTCAACAAGTTGTCCCTCACCTGTATTAATTTCAATTCACTCAACTTCATGGTTGTCGATTAGTTTTTTGTATGGGTAATTATTTTTCCAATTTACCAACTATAATATTAGTTGTCTATCGGTAACATGGAAAACCGGTTAATGTTTTTCTTTAAAACACTTTGACCCTAGATGGGTGTCGAACCCGCGTACCGAGTTCGAAGTACAGCGTGCTAACCACTAGACCAATGAACACATTTATGTGATATTTCATTTATGTAAATTGTTCAAACAAATTGTTTTCATCTCTGTCATGCATTAAGACGATTACATAATAATACTAGTGGTATGGAGTGCGACTCCCCGCCAAGAACACTCTGTAATGTTAAAAACTAGTCAGTTGTCAAGAATGCTGTTTGATACGCCCTAGCCACTTTGTACAAGACACCCCAAAAGCTTATTAGTTCTTTCTCATGTTAGCTGGGGCTGTAGGCTGATGTTGTGATATCCTTAAAGAATGAAAGAAAGTTGTTTGACCGGAAGTGACAAACCAAAAGTTGCAAAATTACTATAAATATTATAAAAACCTTATGATCCAAGTTTCACCAAAAAAAAATTGAATGTCGGTACTGTACTGAGTGTTGTTGAAGTTTCAAATAAACAGTTGTTGATTCGATCCACTCACTACCCTCTGATCCCATTGTCAAACTTTGAAATTAGCTCATATCTTTCATATTCAAGTATACTGAAGTAGCCTTTGCATCTAATTTTCATACAATACTATATTATTTAATTAGAAGCTAAAGTGCTAATTTTTACGTTTAATCTATAGTTTGGCAATTGACAATTATAGACGAAAAACAAAATGTCGCTTAACAGCCGAATTAAATACTCTATTTTTTCGGCAAACGTTTAAATTTTTTATAAATATGAAATTAATACAGCAAAATTTTTATAAATATGATTTATTATCGTCACAATTACGTCCAAAAAGTAAAAAACATTAAATTTGTATAAACTAAACTATATAAAATTTTTTATCAAAGCAACCTTTCAATTCAAAATTTCATTATCCAATCAAAATATTTGTTATTTTTTGTTGTCATAGCTTATACAATTTGTTTGAAAAAATAACAAATATCCATTGAATAAATATCTAAGGAAGAGAAACTAGACATTTTGAGTGAAGCATCTAATTTTTAGTATTGGTGAAGTTTGATAGTGTTTGTATTCTAGCTGGGTGGTACTGTTTACAATTTGCATATTTATATTTTCAAATAAATAAAAGAAATAATAAATGTTACATATTAAATTTAAAAGCCGAATATGTTTGAATAAAATATTTCCTTATATTTCCAAATACCAATATTTTTAATTGTCCATACAACACAAATTTTAATCATATTGAATTACTTTAAGAACACCTTATATTCGGCTGTGATAGCGTTTGAAATATGGTTTGACAACGATGGATTAAGAAAAATTACATTTATGTAGGGTAATAAAATATAAAATTAAACTAGAAAATAACAGTTTTTGTAAAGCAAATACTTTATGTTTTTGTTAAAGCATCATTCTAAACCCTTTTTATGCGTAGTATTAGTCAAAATATTTTAATCATTGATAAGAAATTCGATGATCAAAATTCAGTGTATTTAAGATTATTTGTACATATTTTAATGCAACACTTCATTTTTATGAATAAACTACTGCACAAATACTTATAATTGTTTTGTAAAATATTAATTTAAAGTTTAATTTTAATAAATTTTGTTTAATTTGAATATCTTAAAGTAGAATTTCGGATAAAAGCTATCATTTTATTTTAAAATACAAAACGAAATATGTCAAATGTCATGGATGAAGAACGCACAGATATACAAATTACATACTTCAAAAAATATTCGTGTAGCCACACGTAATTATTCTTCCTTATATATTTATTCAATGCAAATATCGTAAAAATATGCAAAGAACTTTTTCTGCCGCCATAAAAATATTAAAGTTGCTTTACAACCGCCGTAAAAAAAGATAAAAATGGCGTTACTTTACAGCCGCTTTGATTATAGGTCCCAAGCGAGTGTAAAGTTTAAAGTTTACAGCCGTTTGCTGAAAAAGTTTTATATCATCAAGATCTAATGCGTTTACCTAACGAAGAAACATCTAGTGTTTTCATATTTTCTTAAAAAACATAAAAACTAAGATAGCGATTGTTCATACAAATTTCATTATAAATGGCTGATATGACGACAAACAAAATGGGAGGTCAATAATCTTGGTACCATTATTTAGTCTCATGATATTTGCAAGAGATCATTTTCAGTTTTTTGGAAACACTTAAAACAAATGAGTCGATTTCAATAGAAGAGGACTGGTTTCGAAGTTAGTCCAAGATACATCGATTGTGACCATTTTTGTTGAAATAGGGTCATTCGTTGTTGAGATAGCGTTGGACAAATGTTTGTCCACGTACAACAATATCACGTACATACACACCCATACAGATTGCCAGCTAAAAGTATCCTAAACGTCTAAACAGCTTCGTTGTCTTTAAACGTAAAGATATCATAAAAATTTCGATTTCGAAAATCGAACCAAAACAAAGTGTGATATCCCTTGATCTTGTGACCGTGACGCACTGTCTTTCTTAATGATTACAAACCACACATAAAGTTATATGAAGGCTCGTTTCTTTGAGCAAGCAAGAGCGTGTCACCTTGAAGGAATATTCCATAGCTAAGATTGAGGGTCCTACCATTGACTGAATACAGTTCATCCGCCACCATCCTTAAGATATCACCTTGGCTAGTGATATATCACTGCTATTGCCAGTGGTATTTGATATCTCACTTTAACTCGTATGTTAGACCTAATTTTCTAGACCAATTTCCAGACAAGTTTGAATCGTTTAACTTGGAGATTTATTGAAAAAAGAAAACTTGAGATATTCCCAAAACTTACGCGGTAAACCTTCACAATTCTCAAACTGACGATTCTTATTTAGCATTTTAAATTTTATTTTTAGTATGTACGCTCGGAAATAAGATTTAATATTTCGGCTGTCATCCAATTCTTTTGCATACGCATAATCGGGACCGATACTTTACGAGTATCATGAACAATTGTTGATTTGAAATTTTTTGTAAGATTATTAAAATTGCTCCTATTTAGAATATTTTACCACTCACAAGAATTTTCTATAGTAGAATAATCATGTATAGTCCTAGTAAATTTTTCCTCTGGCAGCGGCGGTTTGCAGTACGGATGGAAAAGTCGATTCCGATTCTACTCGAGAATCGACTTTTCTGTTAAAATAATCAATTATAAAGAATCGATTTTGAACTTTCAAAGTCGATCAAGAATCGATTCTTATGTGGTTTTCTTTTGAATTTTCTAAATCAATTTATAAATTCGGGTCTGAAAAGAACAAAAAACAAAAGTTGATGTGAAATATGTTGGTATTAGTGATTTTAAATGGCGGTTGTCTACTTTTAAATTTGAAAAATTTCGTATATTAGCATATTCTGCATTTGCGTATTGAAATATTTAAATTAGTTTCAATTAATTTGTAAATAAAATAATTTTGTTTTATTCATTCACATTTGTTTTCAATTTAAATTACTTCATTTTAGAGAAAAGCATCTTCGTTTTTTTCTATGATGCATCTTTTTTCATCAGCCCAATGAAATATAATATTTTAATTCTAATAAATCCATTTTAGAGTTTTTTTTATTTATTAGGAGTTATTTTATTAAATGTTAGTTACATTATATTGTATATATATAATACAAAACACAATAATTAATTCTTCAAAATTAAACAATTCAAAATTGTCGTTAACAAAACGTTTATTTTTTAAATTTTCTTTGTTGATATTAGTATAATGTCAAAAAAATTTACGAAAAAATGCACATTTTTTTTTTTGATGTAAATCGGAAAAAAAATTGATGTTTTTGGGTGAAAAGAACAAAATTTTTGATTTACATCAATTTTTTTTGATGGATTTGGGTGAAAAGAATTCGACATTAGTATTCGATTTTTTTGACATTAGAAGCCGTTAAGTTATATGCTATTGCTATACGCTGCTCGACTCCCGATGTAAAAAAACTAAGATTTCAAAATATTTGCAACTCTGCGCGTGCTGTGACTGTTCTCGGTATGTGGTTCATCACAAGGAATCTTTGAGTTTAAAAAAACATTTCTTTGTCATGGTTTTTCAATTAATTTGTTCAAACTTTATCTACATATGCGATTGCTTGAAAAAAGAAATTCAACTAACAAAAAGTGTTGCGGTTGATCTTGAAAGTGAATACACTGCATATCATCAATGTTCTTCACATGGTAATGGTATTTGGGATTTTGGGATTTTTTAGACGACACTATGCAACAAAACGATCAAAATAATGACAGTGATGAAATAGGCGACACTATGCAACAAAACCATCAAAATAATGACAGTGATGAAATAGGCGGGTTGCCGATTGAATTAAAACAATTCATAATTCGGCCAACAGTCGACAAAAAAAAGTAATCCGGATCCAATTATCACATGGAAAACACTCGAAAATGAATACCCAAATTTATCAACAATATGCCACGTCAACCATCAACCATGTGAGCGTTTATTTTCATACTATGGTCTGATTCGAAGTCGATTAACGCCTGATCATTTGAATGTGCTACTTTTCTTAAGATCAGTTGCAGAAAATATGTGGTTTTCATAAGTTGACTGTCTAAAATTTATTTAATAAATAAATGTATATCCATGAAATATAAATTTAAATTTTTTTTAGTTAAAGCTAGTTTTCTTAACATAGAATCGATTAAAATCGAAAGAATCGACTTTTGCAGCCGGAGAATCAGTTCTGAGAATCGAAATGTATAAAATCGAAATAGGAATCGAGAATCGATTTTTCTATAAATCGTTCCATCACTAGTTTGCAGTTGAAGCTTAGGATAATCATTTTATGATCGGAGATAAAGGAATCATTAAAATATAGATCACAATATAGACACAATATAGACACAAATATATTAAAATATATATCATGCTTAAACATCAAAATATCTGTGAAAATATTATCAATGATTGAAGCTGATCTTGCATATGTCCTCGTTGAATATTTATTGTCAATTTGGTTTAGTAGGACAAATCTCTGAGAATGGATATCGTGAAGATACAAGATTTGAAAAAATTTTCTTGAACTAAACTAAAAGGGGTTGGTCAATAAAACAACTAGTGGTCAATGATAAAAGCCTGCATACAAAGATTAAGATTTAATTTTTTTTTTTAATTTTTGAAGATATGATTTTTTTGTTCAATTTTAGTTTACCCTGAACGAATTAAGTTACAATAACCGAATCATTGCTTTTAACAAATATTTCTCTAACAGTTACAAATCACGGTCAACATTTTTAAATACCTTCCCACCCCTCTAGGTTTCGAGCTTGATAGATAGAAGAATTTGACAAAAATCACAAACAAAAAAGAAGTTTGATGAGCTTTTAACGAAAAATCTAGTTAAGTTTCAACAAATGATATGTCTGTAGTTTGAGGGAATGGTAAAAAAAGCCAAATGAGTGGGGGGTGTTAAAAACGCACTTAATTTTTAGCAATCTTTTGTATAATTTAACTATTAAACTGTAAAATGTTTTTGAATTATTATCACTGATATTTTGAATTGATATTTATTTTCCTAATTAAACCATTTTCAAACTAGTGTAATTGATCTAGTTCAAATTTTTCTTAGTTACCACTAACAACTATGGATAAGATTTAAGTCGATATAATATTTTTCGTATTATTTCGATCAATTTTTGATTGATTGAATTTTATTCGCACTCGACCGACTTTTTTTTATTGACAAATTTTTTACTACTACAAATGTTACATCAGTCTCGCTATAGTTATGTGATTTTGATAAGCTGTGGTATATGGCTTGGATCCATACTAGAACAAGCTGATCATGTTTTTCACCAAATTAAACAAGATAAAAGATGGAAAATTATAAATTAGAATGTGCGTCTCAGCTGCCTCTTTGTTTGTATTTTCGTTTTTAGGGTTCCGTACTTTGAAAAAGTAAAAGCGGTACCCTATTGGTGAGACTTCGGTGTCCGTCCGAGTTTCTACATAATCGATTTACTCACACACTATAAGCGCTATCAACTTGAAATTTTCTACAGTTATTAAATGTGTTTTCCCACACCTGATGATAACAAAAAAAAATTCAAATATTTGTTTTTATCTATATCTTATGGACATAGATAAGGCGATAGTAAAACAAAAGTTTTTTTTAAGGAATCGAGTTTGGTTTAGAAAAATCGGAAAAAATAGGATTGTCATATAAAATGTGATTGATTTTTGTAGTGCAAAACAGTTTTTTTTCTAATTTTTGAAAGCACAGCTTTCGACTTATTTTCAAAAGTGTAAAATTTTGTTTTGTCTCCCTTCTTATCTACGAACATTACAAAAGAAAAAATTTAAAAAAATTCACGGGTGTAGGGATTTTGGTAAATCGAAACCAAAAATTTTTTTTGGTTGATATAATTTCAAATAAACGTGAAACTATACTAACAAAAACGTTTTTTTCTCAAATATTATATACACGGAACCCTCAGCGAGCGAATTATGTTCGCACTTCCCTGACTTTTTTATGAATTAGAAATTGATTTGATTAGACCATTTTAGATGATATATTTAGAAAGTCCTTGTTAATCAAAATAAAGTTTTATCTAAAAGTGTTCGTAGTTAATTCCAAACCGGGGCCAAATCCAACCGCCGATTAATTCCAAACAGACATGGGTTGGTCTGCAGATTTCTGTATTTTTCTAAAAAAACGGATTTATGATTCATGAGTGAGGGAGACATGATATGTGGTGTTGGAGAAGTCGGAAATATTACGTAGTGTTTTGTGCTCCATTCCAATCAATCTTCAGTATGAGTTTCACTTAAAAACATAATTGAATTGAATATAGTAAATTTATGAGTTATATTCATTAAGTTTTGGTTTGTTAAAATCCTGAGAAGTTGATGGTTATTATAATTGTAACAAAAACACGGGGAATCGTATACCTGGCTCCATTTAAACTCGTTCAAAATTAAATGCGAAATTTTATCCAATATAGCTAGTAACTGTATCTATATTAAAACTTTTAAGTCTGAATCAAAAAAAAATTTTAATTCACCTTGAATTTATTTTTTTTCTATTTAAAAAAAAATTATATGAAATCTACCTAAAAAAAAATTCTACGGATAGTTAAACATTTTTTTTATACGAAAATCTAAAGAATTTGTTTTTCATCAATTTGATTTTATTCAACAGAAAAATTTGATTTTTTTTAATATTATATATCATAATTTTTAGCAGATGTTTAGCAGAAAATTTCTATCATATAAAAAATATTTACTCATAATAACGTGGCTCGGTGTGAAAATGCGACAAAATGAAAAAAATGGTGAATTAATTTATTTGATTATCAAAAATAACTGTGGGACTTTACTAATTTTTTTTACAGTAATTACTGATCTTGTGATATAGGTTTTTTATTTGCTACATTATAAATTAGAAATGGATCTTTGATACAAATAAATAATTTAAATTTACTTTATACTATATATTCATTCACATTCCGGTTAATATTAATATTTAATAAATTTGTATGTAATCAACCATGAAAATTCTATTTAAGTTTTAAGGGTTTGATTCATGACGGAGACCACTTTCCCATACATTGTTAAGGTGTGTTTTTAGGCCAAGTTGTTAATTAACTATTTTGAATGTATAGTAAAAGGGTCAACGGTTATCTGCGAATATACAAGACTATCGAGTTAAGTGGTGGTGGGATATGTTGATTTGATTCATAAAAATATACAAAACCAAATCATGCAATATCAAAGGTTATATAAGATTCATTTTCTTGAAATATTATATTATATTCCTAGATCTACTGCGAGGATATCATCCTAAGGGACCTCTATTAAAAGTGTCAGAAAACTTGTTGTAGTTCTTTCTAGTTTTGAGCAATAGACCCACGCTACTACCTTCCAATGGTGAAATTATTTTTACAGGAAGATTGGTAATGACATTAATCGGAATTAGCTCTATAACGAATAATGTAGAATGTTGTAATATCGACAAATGTTTAACGCAAAACACTGTTGTTAACGCGGTTAACGTTAACACGAAATATACACGCTTAGCACATGTACATAGTACTATTATACAGTAACTCAAATCTGTTTTCCTTAATCCATTAAATAAAATGTAACAAAATTTAATTCTCTTTCATTTCAGCTGTTCAATTTACCACCTATTCTAATATTTTTTTGAAAATATCACTCCTGTGCTCTACATTATTATAAATCGTCAAAATTCTCAACTATAATAATAATAATAATTTCAAATTTGTGATCACAAATGTTTCTGATTTCACATCTAAAACGACATTTATGATTTTTAATGTCTCGTCTGATCGTAAGATTAAGAAACATTTTTTTTATAAATAGTCTAACCGAAAAAAGCTGAAGCTGAATAAGCTAAATATTGTTTTTTTCGCCTCCACGTTCTTTTCTAAAACAAAAAACAACACGGTAAATTTTTTTAAATTTCATTTTGAATTAAACATTTGATTTAGATTTTTTTTTTATTTATAAAATAAGATTTCATTTTGATTTGTTTGCGAATTTCATTTGAATTATTTTTTTTTCTTGCTTACTTCTTGTTTATTTAAATCAAAGAGAATAATGATGTTTTCGGTATTGAGAGGTATTTAAATCATCAACTTGAAGCAATCCAAATTAAAAGTGAATTAAGAGATTTTGAAATATCGGAATTAGATTTAAATTTGTATATTTTATTTGTAGCAATCTGTACTTAATTGTGAAAGTTTGTAGTTTTAATATTAATACTTCATTACAATCAGAAGTTAGAGATCTCGAGTTTCATAATTATAATTAAGAAGCAGAATTTGATTAGCAAGCCACCCACTCGTCCAGAATACTATTCATTCAATAAAACTAATAGGACGGGAGGCAGCGTTGCATTTCTATTAGTGTTTTGATGTCGATTGAATTTATTTTTTATGGATAAGAGTAGGTATTTGTGATATAGAAAATAGAAGTCAGCAGTCAGACTTGCGGGTGTGGCTGTAGGGGAATTTTAAACTAGTAAAAAAACAAATTCCAAAATTTATTTGATTCCGCTTTAAAATGTATATGATGCATGTTTACGCCATGAAATATGAAAAAAAAGTCATTGCTGATTTGCGGAAGAGGGCTTAAGGTCAACTAAGGCCTATAAGGTCAACTACTCGTATATCTCTGTATCAAAATGCAATATATTCAAATCATTTGATGCCAGATGAAATACGTACAGATGACTAATAATACTATTAAAAGTATAAAAGCAACAATCAGCTGCAGTTATATTGGGGGTAAAACCGTCAGGTGGGGTATTCTTAATCACTTTCAGCCGAGCTTTATGTGCTATTTTCCAAACTATATGCGTCTTTTAGTCCAGAAAACTTCATAGAAACTTATCATTTTAGTCCCAATGATGCCTTTTAATTGGTACAACTTTTAGAAAAGCGACACTTTGTCTGAAACTATACCTGATGATTGCCAATCCAACTGACCCTATTTGTGCAAAATATTCTAAAAATCCAGAAATCATCGTTAAAACCTCTGAATTTAGCCTTAAATTCGTCTTTTCACAACTTTTGAAAAATATTTGGATACAAACAAAATGTATGGAAATCATTGTTTTGACACACGAACCCGGTGGGAGTAAAACGTGTTTTTCCTATTATATCAATTATCTCGTAAACCATAAATCCTATGGACGAAAATCCTATGGTGAAAATTATAAAAAAGTGTCAAAAACTCATAAGAATATTTATTAAGGGGAGGAGTGAGAAGGTGTAAAAACATCATTAAAACCCCGGTCAAGTGGGGTTTCATTTGAAAGAACAACCTAATTTAACAAACATTCAAATTTTTTTTTGAATTTTGCAGTTTTTGAGTTATTACCAAAAAAGTGCAACTTTCCGACCGTGCGCCCCGCCGCCTTCCTACGTTTCGACGTTTATTGACAGAAAAATCTGAAAAAAATTCACAAACAGGAAGTTTGGTAAATTTTGAACAAAAATTATAGCGAAGTCTCAAATAAATATATTTCTGTATTTTTGAGGGAGTGGGGAAGGATAAAAAAAAAGTTTTTTCACTCAAAATGATTGGCTGTCATTTGAAAAAGCACTTAATTTAAGAAACATTGCGATTTTTTTAGATTTTTAAGGTGCACAGTTTTTGAGTTATGATCAAAAAAGTGCAACTTAAAGACAAGAAGACAGAAAAATTTGAAGAACTCAGAGACAGGAAGTTTGTTAAATTTTTAACGAAAATTATAGCGAAGTTTCGGTAAATTATATTTCTGTTTTTTGGGGATGGGAGTGGGCAAGGATGAAAAATTTTTTTTGACCCAAATGAGTGGGGTGTCATTTGATAGGGTACCAAATTTAAGATTTTAAGATACATCGCAATTTTTTGCGAATTTTTTTTTAGAATTTTGCGGTGCATAGTTTTAAAGTTATTGCCAAAAAGTGCAACTTTCAACCCACTCCCTCCTGCTTCTAAGTTTCAACATTGATTGACAGAATAATTTGAACAAATTCATCGAGACGAAGTTTGGATGAATTTTGAACGAAAAATATAGCGTAGTTTATCTATCTATCTATCATATCTGTTTTTTTAAGGGATGGAGGGAAGGGCGAAAAAAGGTTTTTAGACTCAAATGAGTGAAGTGTCATCTGAAAGAATACTTAATTTAAGAAACATTGGTATTTGCATTTTTATTAACTTTGCATTTTTTCTTCCTATCAAATGACTTGACCATATTACATTTTGATACAAATATATACGAGTAGCTGACCTATAATCCCCCACCCACCAATCAGCTGATCACTTTTTTTCACATGTCATGGTGTAAACATGCATCATATAAATATTGAAGCGGCATCAAATGATTTTTGAATTTCGTTTTTTTTTACCAGTTCAAAAACCCCCCACAACCACACCCCACTACTTTAGCAGCTGGATGCAATTAATTATAATCAATAAAAATCAACCGGCATCAAATGACTTTCATTTGCAACGCTGCCTCCCGGACTATAACTAACTAACAAAACTAACTAAGTTACTAGAAGAATTATTGAAAACAGTAATAAGAGTTTCTTCAAACAAAACTTAAAGAAATGTCAAATAAACCGGTACTAGCAAGACAAATTACTTCTTTGTTAAAAGACGCCTAAAACTGATCGGTTTCTTCTTGTTCAATTCCAAATCTTGTTTCAAAGATTCGTCAAAACTGTTTCATTGGACGAAAATGTAGTGTGCGAACAGAGTTTAAAAAAATACAAAAATCAGCAGTTTTTCGGCAGACCTCTATTAAAAATACTAATTAACCTTATGTGCGGTTACACTATCGTATTTAATATCAATATGTCTTCCTTCCCAATCTTCCCTGTTTTAAATATTTTCCTAAACTTTCTTTAATTTTCTTTTCTAAAATCAAACGACATGAATCGTTTTGTAGAATGTTTCACGCGTCTGATCTCCTGATGGAAGTTACATTATTTACATCTTCTGGATTCTGAAGACGAGCTAAATTTCATTTTATGATTTTTTTAAAACTGTTATTATCATTAGTAACTAGTCTCCTTCCCTCTACAAATATTTCCTCGCTTAATTGTTTGACACGATATTCTTGTATTTTTTCTGAGTTATTGTGACATTCATTGTTAGATCGAAATTCACCTTTTTTTTATTATTTACTAAGTCTAATAGTATTTTAGGCTTAAACGAAGTTTTGCGGGAGTACGGTGGTCTGAACCAGATGGTGTACTATTTCTCTGATACAACAAAAATATATTAATTTGTTCGGTTACTGACCTCATTACTACCTTCGAGACAGAAATTCCTAAACATGCTTTTCACAGTTCTAACAAATCTCTCTGCTTGACCAGTATAGTTTATTCCATGATTTTTACAGAAATCTGAAATCCTTTTGATCCTAAAGGAGGACCATTATCTGATATTATTTCTGTTGGAAGATCGAAAATAGAAAAATTTTCTCAACCTATCCATCACACTAATTAAATTTGTTGAGCTCCTCAACTTGACATCACAATATTTGCTGAAGGCATCAATTATGGTTAGAAAATTTTTTACAGAGAAATAAAAAAAGTCTAAATGCATCCTTTCAAATGGGTACGACGTCGACAGCCATTTGGTTGACACTACTTCTCTTTTGGTACTATGTACTTGAGTTTTCTGAACCACATCACATTTAGGTCAACACACAAACGAACGTGCTATCATTTTCAGCCGCACTATTCTGGTATGATTTTCATGTAAGCCTTTTAGCGCCTCTTCTTTCCTTAATGATGTGATGTAAGAATGTGAATGTATGATTTTGTACTAGTTCTTCTTATATAATGATTAAAGGATAAGCAAACATACAATAAAAATGTTTGGGTATACATAAGAAAATGTTTTCAAGAATCCGTGTAGGTAATAAACATTGAAAGGATTATGGTCGTAACCGATGTTGGGATCACAATTCTATGCATATAAAAATACTTCCAGATTCCGTCAATAAATTATTTTGATTAGAAAAAAGCGAATTGCACTCTTGTAGTACTTTATCCGGCCAACCATTTAGACAATAATTATAAATTTTGGATAGCACCGGATCCGTAACGTGATTTCTTGTATGTTTTTAAAGTTTATTGGACGTAAAATTAAAAAAATAATTAATGTTAAATTTTTCTACATTCATTACCTTAACTAGCGGTAAACGGACAATGCGTTTGCGTTGCACATTTGTGTTCCCCGCCTATAATCCATTTGGTAAATATAAGCAGACAAAATAATAGCCCATCTCTGAAGTTGCGCTACCGCTACTGACAGTGTTCCTTTTTTTTAGATTAAAAATCTCTTTAAGACCCTGATGATCTATGATAGAGTCTGTATTTATAACAAACAGGTGTCCGTATAAATAATTATGGAATTTACGAACGGTACAAATAATCGCTAAGGCTTCTTTATGGAGTTGAGAATAGTTTTTCTCTGCTGTTAAAACGAACTCGAAGCAAGTAAGACCGGTTTATCAATTCCGTCTATTATATGTGATAAAACGGTTCCGACACCATACGGGCTTGCATCCGTGGCAATGACTATAGCTTTTTTTAATCAAAAAGTTCCAAAACCCTATTACTTAATGTAAGACTTTTTGTTTTTTCGATGTCCTTTGATACTTTGTAGGCCAATCAAATTTTACTTCCTTGCGCAAAAGTTGATAAGGGTCTTTTAATCCTGCAGACATGTTTGGAATAACTTCCCATAGTAATTTAATAAACCAAAATACGACTGCAACTGTTGCACATTCATTGGAGCAGGTGCCTCCACTATAGCTTTTAATTTTATTTGGACTGATTTTTACTTCTGATAAGATATGACGTAAGTGTTTTACACTGGACTCTATAAATTTACATTTCTCAACGTTGATTCTCATATATATTATTTTTTTCTAACCGTTCTGAAGCCAAAAATCATTTTGTTTTGCATTCTTTTGAAGAAGATTCTAAAACTCAAATTTCGTCTAGGTAACAAAACCCATTATCTAGAGTACCGACAATTTGAAAGACTTGCAAATATATCTTCAATACAAGGTAAAGGATAATGCTTTGTTTGTATACATTTATTTATGGTAACTTTACAATATGTATTTACAAAGTCTAATACCACCATCAGCGTGACATTGGAGTGGAATTATCTTTCAATACAATATCCACCGTAAAACTCTCAATCGGACAGTCAATTTGATTTATTTACAATTTTAGGAAATTGTGACTCAAGTTCTCCTAAAATTTTGAGACTTCTTTCTTTTATAACTTTAATTTCATTATAGTTACCAAAAGCGTTACGCTAATCCGAAAAAAACACATCTACGAAACTCCGTCTCAGCAATGCTTTGATCGGTTTTTCGCCGTCGATTACAATTAATTCGAGCATTTGTTTGTCTTTCACCCGCACTCACCCGTACTTCCAGTTTCTCTAATTCGTTTATTTTTTCCCCCATAACAGTACTTAAATTAGATTTTATTTTTGATAATATTAAATTACTAAATTTTGAAAAATACTCCCTTTTGCTTATTAATGATATGCTAACACCTGTGTTGACCTTTATTTGCTGAATTTGACCTTCTACCTCCAGCTCGTATTCAACCATTCTACTATTGTTACAAATGCAGTTTATAACTTAAATAGTGTTACCGTACTTCTGATGACACACGACCGATGTATGACCCCTTTTGTTACAGTTGCAACACGTACACTGTCCTGCTGGACATTTTGCTTCATCTTGCCTGCGATTGCATCTTCTACAATTACTTTGAAAGCTTGACTGTGCTTTCGATTGCTCTAACATTTTTAAAATCCATATTATAAATTTGTAATTTTTAAAATTATTTTGACGTAGAATGTTTAAAATTATTAAAATTATTTTGATTTCGACTAGGACTTCGACTTCTATTTAAACCTCTACTTGAAGTTTGATTGTAATGTTACTTGTGAATTGTGATTATCATTATTGTTGACTGCAATAATTGAGCTTGGATTAATGGCATTCGACTCCATTTCTGTCATTTCTAAATTAAGTGCATTTTGTATAGGAGAAAGTGGGCACGGCACATTCGTCAGTTTTTTATCTTTCAGCAATAAAATTAACGCTACTTATATATTCCTATATCTGAAAACTACAAATGAAACTGCAATCTGTTAAGCAACTTTATCGATTGTCATCATCTCTTTTCGATTCTCTTTTTATTTTCCTTATAGACTAAATGTGCCCCATGCTGGAGTATTTTCACCATTGTATGGGCCACTTTCATTACATCAAGCTAGTCAAGCATTTATTATAAAACAAGCGAGTGGGTGAACCTGAAGAAGTTTCATTTTGATTCAGTTTAAAGTTATATTATATTTTGAAGCTGTAATCGGCAATAGCTAATTGCACATCATCTTCGTTTGTATTGATTAGTCGATCAGTTTTTTTGTAGTTTCGACCATCGCTGCTATTTGAAAAAAATTGTAATATAGCTTAAAAATAAAATTGTGCAAATTTGTCGCAGTGGGGTAGATTCGTTAAGAGACAGAAGTAACCAACATTCATGTGACGAAAGTACCCCACATTCATATTCATGTAACCTCAAAAAACCAAAAAAACTAATATATGACACTTTTTGTGTTTTAAATTTTATTTCACTTGGAGCACTTCATACCCAATTTAGCAGTTCACCCCTCCCCACTCCCATCCCCTGAAAACACAAAAATATAATTATTTGAGACTTTGCTATAATTTTCGATAAAAATTTACCAAACTTTCTATCTATGCGAATTTTTTCAAATTTTTCTGTCAATCAGTGTAGGGAAACGTAGGGGGATGGTCTGAAAGATTTCGGCATCGTTATACAAACTACTATTATTATACTAACGATTACCAATAGTTTCCAAAAAATCGGAATATTTAGGTTTAAATTTTTTATTTTATCGGCGTCTAAAAAGCAAATTTGCTTTAAAAATTTGCAGGAACAAAACTAAAATGAGATTGCCAATAATCCAGCTGCCTGACCTTGGAATTCCTTCCCTACTGTCTAAAGTTTCGTGCTAATTTTCTTGTTCAACCACCTATTTATTAATTGGTTAAGAGCAGCGAATAATAAATCATTCATTTGCACGATCGACTGGAATAACAGAGACTTGCAATGAACAATTCACGGGTCACAAACAAAAAAGTGAGGCATGTGAAAGGATTAAACCACAAACAATTTTGTCCAGTACATCACTGGCGGTCATTAAATCACTGACCGGCCAAAACAAATTCTTTAAATTCTTTATAATCACAATGATAGTAGAAATTTAAATTTTCTATTTATTTAATATATTGTAAAAAAAACTCCTAAACCAATTATAATGAAATTTAATGTTGAGTTTTGATAGGATTTGAAATTTGTTTGAAATTAAAATTATAATTAATTTTTTATGTGATTTATGTTTTAAAGATGATTAATAAAAAAACAGTTCGTTGAACATAAGAAAAATAAACATAAATCAAAATTTTAATAATAAAATACATTAAAAATCGTCACTTATATAAAATGGATGTTTTTTTTCTTCAAATAAATAATTTTAATTTTAATAATTAACAATAATAAAAACAAATAAAAAATAAATTTTGATTTATCATTATTTTTAATTAATTCAAAATAACATCAGAACTAAGACTCATCTAATTTAAAAATAATTTTTTTTTATAAAAAAAAATTGATGTATAAAAGTTTTTGACAAATTTTCATTTTTCTTTTCGTCGGAAAATTTTTCTTTTTTTATTCTCTTTTTTTTTAAATGTTAGAATAAAAAATTTAATTAATTACTTTTTTTCAACATTGTAGTTGTTAGAGTAAGGTTTGAAATTTAATTTTTAATTTGAAGATTAAACATATTGGGAAATCAATTTTTGGGAAATGAAGATAGCAAAACCTGGTCACAAAGCTAGAACGATATTTGTATAAGAATTAATTTTTTGTGATAATGTTCTAAGAAGACAAAATACAAAACATAAATTTAGGTGGCCCACTAGGACCATGAATAGATAAATTCTTAACAGAACCACCTATGCTTGAACAATGAAGAAAAGTTGTTTTTGATCAGAACGATTTCAGACGATTTTAAAACCACTCCCAAACCACTCCCAAAGTATGTCGTACCAAAAGTATGTCGAGAACTTGTTGATGTTCGGAAAATTCAAGCCGTTATGGAAATTGCAACTAACTAAAGTTAAAAGGGAAATTCGTATGCAAGAGTGGTATCCGTGGGATAAAATGTGTGTTCTTTGACTCGAAGTTATAGATGTAATAACAAAATTGGCAATTCCAATTTGAGTGATAGACGTTGTAACATATTTCATAACATAATTCATGAAAATTGGGGATGTCATCCCATCGCTACTTATGAAACAAATTTTGCTTTGCGCTTTTTAAGACCATCAATTTTTTTTAATAAACGCTGTTCTGTAGTAGGAATTACAATATATGCTAGAACTCACAACACATAACAACCCATTAAGATGTGTGTCTCATAAATACATACGTTCTGACGTGATGATGAACGCAAATTTCTTGTCTTGTGATTTTTCTATTTTTAATCAAAATGGAACAACTATTATATAATAAAATATGACATTAGACAGTCAATAGCTAATTTTTCATGATAAAATGGAGGAAATAAAGCTCAAATATGAGGTTGATAACATGGAGGATGTAAAACTCAGATATGAGGTTTTTACCTATAATTAGCAAAAACAAAATTTATTTACCAATAATCCAGCTATACTGAAATATTTCTTGATCGTGTGACGCATTGTTTCCTCAATGATTAAAGTCAAAATATAGAGTTGTATGAAGGTGTTCTTTGAGTAAGAAATAACGTGCCACCATCAAATAATACTGCATAGCTAAAATTGACAGTAGTACTTTTGTCCGTTAGCACTTCTAAGATATCACCTTGGTTATTGCTATCTTACTGCTATTGCCAGTGGTATGCGATATCTCCTGCTAACTCATATGTCAATAGCAGGATCTGGAATACGCGCGGTTTTCACAACCGTGGAACATAGATTATAAAACATTCAAAAGTCGACAAAACTGATCCCTTTGGCAAATAATCCAGCGTAATGTTCAAGCAAATTTTCTCTACAGCATACCTTTTAAGCACACACATATACAAATATTTATGTTTATATATAGCAGATATTAAATCCAACAAGCCCTGCTAAGTATATTTTAGTAGACTTTTAGTGATTCTGCAGACGTTTTGCTTTGGGTTCAAACTAAACCTATAAACCTCTCTTGAAAGTTGGTGGATTGTTATTAGAACTAGTATTGCATAAACAAGCAAGCTCTTTTACCATCTCTTGTAGCCTTGTGCTACAAATTTTAGAAACGCATGCACTATGATGTGCCTCGAGTCATAGTTTAGTTCACAAGTTTATTCACGAAAAGAAATTTGAATTTTTATTTCCACTTTATTGTATTAATAAAATGCGAACTAAATAAGATTTTATTTTTAATATGTTTTATAAAATATTTCTGGAGCTTACTGCTCCTTGGGCTACCACACAAGAACTATCTGTTCCAATCTTTTTTCACAATTTTAAAAACTTCATAAAAATTTACTTTATGGTCTACGTAACCCTGCACTCTTGTATTTTTTGTAAATAAAAACTTAAATCCAACATACAATGTAATGTGAAGAATAAATCTTCTGTTTTCCAATCAATTGTAATTTTTGTTTCCTCAATTAATTGAATATGGTTACAATGTATAGCGCTATCATACAATGGATACGTAAAATAAATACTAGTTTCATGTTGTGGTAAACTAGTCAAGTAAACTGAAATGGCAGGTCGGTCACCACATTACTCCCCTGCTAGTGAAAGATATTTCTTACATATATGCTAGGAAATATCTCTTTTGTTTTTAAACATTAAAAAAAAAGCAAATCTTCGGCAAGACTAATAAAGTTAAACATTCATTCGGCCAGTTGTTTGTGTATTTACAGTTTAATAATTTAAATTATTTTTAAACATTGTTTAAATCTAAATGCAACCATAATTAAAAAACCAATTTTTTTTATGTAATATAAAGCGCGCATATATAAAATATTTATTTATATTGTTTCGAATGATTTTTCTTTCTTATTTTATTTAATTATATTTTAAAATGCAAACGTCTGGTGGTCCGTGACGATACACCAGTTGGTTGTGCACGTAATATACCCTGCCGCTGAGTGATGGTTCTTCCTACCAACCTCTTTACAAGAAATTTAAAACACAAAAATAAACGCGTGCCTTAAAACACCACCCAGGATCTCCAGAAGGGAGAACTGTCGGGTCCCAACCCCCTAAATTATATTGTCTAGCCCAACACCACTTTAATACTAAACTTTATAAACATAAACCAAAAAATATTAACTTCCCTGTTTAGGTGGTCCTGTAATAATCCAGTACAATAATCCGCGGGAGTGATTATTGGTGAAAGTCCCAATAATTTAGTCATTTTCTTTATTTAACAACAGTGGTGCATCTAAATCCTAAAGTCAAGGGCTAGCATTTTATTTTCTTCCTTTTATATAACAAAATCCGTTATTTTTTTCTAATTATTGTTTTTTTAAATCTACGGAAAGTAAAACAAAAAGCAATGCACCAAAGGAAAATAAATTCAACTGTCTCTAAATTACACCTTGTGCTCCATTTGCACGATTGTAGCACCAATAAACTTTTGTTTCCAATATTTAATTGCAAAATAAAGTAGTGCAAAAGCCTACGAATATTCGTACATAGGTGTACGCGATAATGTTTCTCCCATCCGTCGGAGTAGGATGGATGAATTTTGATTTTTAGATAGGCAACAATAAAAAAAATATAAAATGAAATTTGCTAACGAAAATTTCAGACAAAAATAAAAAGTTAGTGTTTAACTATGACGTCTTTGATCACTGTAAACCCATAACCCCAGAAGTGTGTAGTTAGTATAAGGTGTATGCTTGTAAACTAGTCAGATTATCACCTGGACAGCAAAACAGATTATCACCTGGACAGCAAAACAGATCTATATAATCGGAACACAGCTCCTTACCATGTTCCTTCCTTTCTTTAAAATTCAAAACGTTTACATTCAATTCGAAATTTTAAGCCAGTACATCTTCACCTCTAACAGGTTTCCATGCAACTCTTCTTAGTTGTTACGCAACTAATATCTCTACTTCCCGATGATTCGTTGATTGCACTCGGCAACGTATCAACTCCCGCATGGTACTCAGAGTTATTGCTGCTAACACTAACAAAATTTCCCGAACTACCGTAATTTTTAATAACACTTTTTATGGTTGCTAAACAACTAATCCCCTGCTGCGCGATAATTCGTTGATTGCACTCGGCACCGTATCAACTCCTGCATCGCAGAGTCATTGCTGTTAACAATCTTAAAACTTTCCAAGGGTTCTTACTTATAGGCTTAAAACCTTAACCTTAAAACATTATGTTCGTTAATATTCAACAAATTTACGAAAAATCTTCGATTACCTAACTTTTACCAAAGAGTGAACTAAAAATACTTCACCTGAGTGCACCAAAAACACTCTACTCATTACAATTAATCCTTCGACTACTAACATCTACCAAAGAGCTAGCTAAAAATACATCGGGTTGCACTTCTCCTGAGTGCACAAAAACTATCAAATTGAAATTTTCACCTTTTTTGAATTCTCTTAATGAATTAACCAATATTTTAAAAAAATCAAAAAAAAAATTAAATGAATCCATTTTAGATTCCAACATAAATTGGTAATTCAATCAATATGATAATTTTTTTCTAACTCCATCATTAATCTAATCTTAAAAAACAATAACATATTTTATGAATCAACAAAACAAGAGACTCAACCACAATTTGATATTGAAGATTTCTTTAGAAATTAAAAGGTGCCGTGGCTTGTAGCGGCGTAAGCTCCTAGCAAGGTCGCCAAAATATGTTGTGCCCATAAGAAAAAGAATCCCAACTTTGCAATCAGATATAAATCTCATTGCCCAAAAATAAATTGCTCATATATTCCATAGCATCTCAATTTGCATATAATATTTTTGTGCCATGCTTTCGAAATATCAAGAGCAACACCGAACTCTCATCAAAATTTTCGAGAGACTTGCGCCAGATATACGTGACAAAGAAAAGTAAATCTGCGTTCTGCCTTCTTGGTATCCGTATTAGTGATGTGTAGGTGAACCGCCGATCCGATGTTATTTGAACGGATCATTTCACTAAACGATGACCAATCGTTTAGTTAGTAATAGAAACATCGTTCGACGCTAACTAATCTATGATGTGTTAATGAACATTTCTTATGTGTAATGAACCTACCTCGTTTTGCAAGAAATTCTAGTAATTGGTTTAGATTGGAAATTGGATTCTATTATTGTATAACTTATAGATAAATAGTTACCAAGCAAATTAGCTTTTTACAATTAATCAATGACAAGTTTATTACTATCAATAAGAAATGGTAAACAGACCTACAAAAATTGCCTTGATTGTGTTAATTATAGTCTAAGATCCGAGTATAGAACGACCTTCACCGAACTGGTTAATGGATGAAAAGTATTTTATATTAAATTAAATATGTTAATAAATATATTGCCAGTGGGTTGGCTAAAAAATTTCGGTCCAGAATATGATTAATTAAAAATTTAAAAATTAATTTTTTTTAAATATTTCACCGTTTCGGTTAATAGACAAATGACATACCAATCAAAAGTATGAAGCCTTTAGAATATGCAAACGATAGGTTGTCTATTTTTTTCCCGTCATAACTTACGGTTGGCAGGTATAAAAAGGCAGATCGAAATTAGTAATTTGCACCGGTCTGGTTAATGAAACTTTATGTCAAAATAAAGATTATTTTATTACAAACACGGTGATGTAGGGTTGTCTGCAAAAAATCAGTCCTGAATTAGGGTTGTCGAGTTTTAAAAAGTGCAATATTCCTACGAGTGAATACGTGCGACAGAGAGGTTCCAGCGAACTTTTTGTCTGTGAAAATAAAAAGGATAGCGATACACTCGTAAATGCTGCGCATTATTTTGGAACAGCTTGACACAACATTCAGAATTGAATTGAAAACTATTAACCAGTTTAATGCACAGAAACATTGTCTTTCGTTTCGTTCTTTATACATTCAAATAACATCTAGAATTATTATTTACAGTTAACGTATATTGTATAATTTAGTATGTATAACTTATTTACATTTCAAATATGAATTAAATAAATTTAGAATACAAGAAAAAATTTTAGTTTCATTTTTATCGGAATGGATAACTAATTGTAGCAAATAATTTGTGTTTAATACAGGTGCGTAATAATCAAAGTAACTCGAAATTTTAAGGTAATTTTAATTATAATGTCACCTATTAAATTTAACACCTTAACACCTTAACACAACAAGAAATCGATGACGAGGAATGTTCCAGAGATGAGGATGAAAATTTTACTTCCGATGAATCAGAAGCAGAATAAAGTTTAACAGAAAAATAAACAAATAACAAATAAAAAAAACCAAATTATTTGCTGCAATTAGTTATCCATATTAGTTGTATTAAAAATGTCTATTACATATTTGCATTAAATAATATCGCAAGATGCAACATTTGTTGTTGTATGACATTATAATTAAAATTACCTTAAAATTTCGAGTTACTTTGATTATTTACACTGAAAAAAAGGTGTGCTCAACTTATACAATATAGATATTAAATCATGCATAAAAGTTTGCATAAAAGTTAAATGTGCGCCAAGAATAACTATTCTCAACCTATTCTAATATGAAGAATAATGTAATAATAAAACAATCATTTTGTAACATATTTTGAATCTATTTGAGACTAACAATGCATGTTAAAAACGTTTCCACTATTCTTCAATTAAGAATATTATGTAAATCTAATAAGCAAACCTTCTCAAAATAAGTTAAAATAGACAATATTTTTAATTTTTTAATAATTTATTTTTAATAATGAAATAATAATTTTTAGTATTTTAATTTTAGTATATGTTTGTTATTGTTTGTTATTGTTATTGTTTAGTCGTTTATGCAATTCATTAAATATAATTAATTTAAATCATTAAAACAATTTCTATCTCTTCATAATTTCAAATTATAGATTCTCTTTTATATTAACTCTAAATATGTATAGATAAATATTAAATAATTTATATGAATAAAAAAATAAAATCAGTTTTATTTTAAGATATTTTCTTAAGGCAATTTTTAATATTTTACTTAAATACATATTTAATAAATATTTATTTTATTATATTAATTATTATTTCGTTTAGTATTATAAAAAAGGAAATTTCGCATACAATTGGAATGTCAAAATCTTGTTTAATGTTTAGTCAGGCTGAAATTGATGACTTCTAAAAAATCTGGCCACTTGGTCATGAGCAGCATACTCGTCATTTTAATACAAATAGAAATCAATGTCAACCTTAATAAAAAATGAGACTAGTTAGATCCAAAACTAAGTTCAGGAAAATTTATTTAACTTACTAGTTTAAATTAATTCACAGAAGTTAAAACAGTCTAATCTCTTAGAAAATCTGCAACTCTATCGCTTAGAAATTCAATGTAGATCAGCTGATTTCTTCTTCCATTGAAAGTTGCATGCCACTTCATTTCTTCATCTCTTGTAGCAAAATGTACTATTTCACAAATGTATTGGCACGCGAAAATAGCGATTATTAAAAAAAAATGTGTTGGCACGCCAATAAAATTCAGTTGCGAACCCTGGATATACCAATATTGATTAAATTTAACATAAATCAAGAATAAGCCATAATTTATGAATCTACCTTGAATCACTTTGAAATTTTAGAAATTGAGTTAAAAATATTTGATTGTTATCCATTGCGATAAAAATGAAACTAAAATTTTTTCTTGTATTCTAAATTTATTTAATTCATATTTGAAATGTAAATAAGTTATACATACTAAATTATACAATATACGTTAACTGTATATAATAATTCTAGATGTTATTTGAATGTATAAAGAACGAAACGAAAGACAATGTTTCTGTGTATTAAACTGGTTAATAGTTTTCAATTCAATTCTGAATGTTGTGGCAAGCTGTTCCAAAATAATGCGCAGCATTTACGAGTGTATCGCTATCCTTTTTATTTTCACAGACAAAAAGTTCGCTGGAACCTCTCTGTCGCACGTATTCACTCGTAGGAATATTGCACTTTTTAAAACTCGACAACCCTAATTCAGGACTGATTTTTTGCAGACAACCCTACATCACCGTGTTTGTAATAAAATAATCTTTATTTTGACATAAAGTTTATTCATTAACCAGACCGGTGCAAATTACTAATTTCGATCTGCCTTTTCATACCTGCCAACCCTAAGTTATGACGGGAAAAAAATAGACAACCTATCGTTTGCATATTCTAAAGGCTTCATACTTTTGATTGGTATGTCATTTGTCTATTAACCGAAACGGTGAAATATTTAAAAAAAATTAATTTTTAAATTTTTAATTAATCATATTCTGGACCGAAATTTTTTAGACAACCCACTTGCAATATATTTATTAACATATTTAATTTAATATAAAATACTTTTCATCCATTAACCAGTTCGGTGAAGGTCGTTCTATACTCGGATCCTATACTATTAGGAAAAATAAATCTTAAAAGTATTAACAATACAATACCGAATATCGGTGTACGTTTGTCGGATTTAAACATCGCAACACCGGTATTGACATTTTTATTCGGTATTGTATACCATACATACAGCTTTATCGTGATCCGTAGAAACTTAGTATTTTCCTATCAAAGTTGATATACCAGTTCGTAAATAAATGTTCTTGGAGCACCTGAAAAAGTGTTTTTCCTCCATTATATAACAAAACAAAAATACTCTTATAATACTTATAATTTTTAAATCGCCAAACCAAATGGTTTCACATTAAAACCATCTGTTTTGAAACCAGTTTCAACAGCAATTGACTATAAAAATTTTATTGAAGCATATTTTTAAAATTAATATTGACTTTATAGTGTAATTAACCATAACACATTATGATTTGATACGGATTTAAAATTCATTTCTTAAATAACTTCTTACCAAAAAAAAAAATTTATTAAATATTTTTTCAATTTTGCGCAAATATTAAATGTAAATCAAGTTAACATTTAACCATGAAATCCATAATAAAATAATAACTTATGTCATATTAGTAATATGATTAATTATATATTCAATGTTAATCCACCTTCTTAATCATTCTAAATCCTTTAAATTATATTCTACTTTTCCGTATGTTAAAAAAATTTTAAATTTGAAAAAAAAAAAAAAAATATAGCCCACTATTGCATGTAAAATTTGTGTCACATTTGGCGCTCCAATGAAAATTTGTCCTTCATTACAAAAATATTGTGACAACAAAAAAAAATCATTGCAGCAGCTGTCAATTTATTTATCAAAAAAAAATAATTTAAAATTTGAAAATTATATTAATAATTTTGAATTTTGCATTAAAAAAAATAAATCTTAAGGTGAAAAATTGAGGAAAAATGAATTAATTTATTTACAGTCAAAATGTATTTTGGAATGAATTCTGTTTTTTTAATTATATTTATAACTAAATAATTATTTGTTTTGACATTTTTATTCAGTTAAATTGAAATGTTAATCATCACATAACCAACTAAATTTTACAATGTTGTTTTGTATGTATGAATCAACTATGAGTTCATAGTTGGATAACAGTTGATAAAAAATGTATTATATATAAAATATATAATAATTTCAACAAAAAAATTGGAAGAACATCTTATCACCTATAATCTGAACCAGGCCCATGTCAATCAGGCATGACATTTTATAACTGTCAATTACATCTCGTTACACAGTTTTTTTTAGAAAAAATGTAAAAATATTTACAACTTTAACGGACACTAAGCACACCTCATCTGAAAAACATTCACTTCTCTCTCTCTCCCTGAATATTACATATTCATCGCTAACGAAAAAAGTTTGGACAATTTTGTTTTTATTAAAATGTGTTAGGGAATAGGAATTAGGAATATGTGTCACAACAACATGCGTGTTGATGAACGAAAATTTTGTTTTTAGTTTTGCTTGTTTTTTTTTGTTTTGTTTAAAGTAAACAGTGAATCCTATCATGACATAACAGGTCGTTCAATAAGTCCGTAGGATAAGTAAGAAAAAAACAACATTTTGACAAAACTCGATTTTTTTATTCAACATAGTTGCCTTCGAGGGCGATACAACGAGTATAGCGATTTTCCAACTTTTATATACCACTTTTATAGTACGATTTCTCTTTCTCGTCAAAATAGGCCTCAGTTTCAGCGATTACTTCATCATTGGACTTAAATTTCTTTCCAGCAAGCATTCTCTTGAGATTTGAAAACAGGAAAAAGTCGCTGGGGGCTAAATCTGGAGAATATGGTGGGTGGGTAAGCAATTCAAAGCCCAATTCATTCAATTTTGCCATCGTTTTCATCGATCTGTGAGACGGTGCATTATCTTGGTGAAACAACACTTTTTTCTTTTGCAAATGTGGCCGTTTCTTTGCGATTTCAGCCTTCAATCGATCCAAAAGTTCACAGTAATACTCGCTGTTGATGGTGGTTCCTTTTTGGAGATAGTCGATGAATGTTATTCCGTTCGTATCCCAAAATACAGACGCCATCACCTTACCGGCCGACTGTTGCGTCTTTGCTCGCTTTGGATTCGGTTCGTCGACTGCTGTCCACTCAGCTGACTGTCTTTTGGATTCTGGTGTGTAATTGTGAAGCCATGTCTCATCCATTGTCACATATCTACGATAGAATTCCCTTTTATTGCGGTTTAACAGTGCCAAAGACTCCTCCGAAGCATGGATTCGTTGTTGTTTTTGGTCGACTGTGAGCTCACGCGCCGCCCAATTTGCACAGAGCTTTCGCATACCCAAATGTTCATGTAAAATGGTAAAAACACTACCATCTGCTACCTTTACAATGTCAGCTATTTCGTGCACCTTCAATTTGCGATCGTTCATAACCAATTTGTGGATTTTTTTTATGTTTTCTGGAATAACAGCCTCATTTTGGCGTCCACTGCGCTCTGCATCTTTTGTGCTGGTACGACCACATTTAAATTCAGCCATCCACTTCTCTACCATTTGTCTCGATGGAGCAGAGTTTGGATAATGTTTATCAAGCCATTGTTTGGTTTCCACTGTATTTTTTTTCATCAAAAAGCAATGCTTTATTAAAATTCGAAATTCACTTTTTTCCATTTTTTTTCAAAAACAAAAGTTGCTTCACACAAAATGCTATAACTCACGAATAAATAGTCAGATTGCTGTCAAATTTATACACGTATCGTTTGAAGGTTAGTACTAAATAAAAATCATTCTAGTAACGCCATCTATGTGTCATCCTACGGACTTATTGAATGACCTAGTATAACATATGTCAGGTTTATGAACCTTAATTTCACAATAGGATAGCGGAAATAAAAGGTTAAGAGCAAAATTTTAGAAAAAATTGCACGAACAAAACTAAAATTGGGTTACCATCAATAATTCAGTTATTGGCATGTTTCCTGATCTGTGATACACAGTCTTTCTCAATAATTAAAGCTCACATATACAGTGTAATATACAATTTAAAAAACAAAAAATTAGAAACCAAAAAATTTAAATACTTAACGTGTGTGTAGAAAATAATATTAATTTTCCATAATTTTCTTAATTTTATGAAATAATAAATTACAATATCTGTAAACCGACATGAAACAAGACAAACAAAAAATAGCAAAAAATAATAATTTTTTGAAATGACTAAAATTAATTATTCAAATTGCCCATTTTATTTTTGTATTTGTTTTTATTACCTTCACTAAAAAAGATCTTTCGCACATAATTTTACATGAAAATAAATTTAAATACATTAATTTAATATTAAGAAAATATTATTTCACAAAAATTTAAATGAACCAGCTGTTTTTAAAATGTAAAAATAATTTTTTATTCTCTTTTGTTTATTAATTATTATTATTATCATTAAATAAATTTTATATTTTTAACACTAACTCTCACTTAATCCACCAAAGAGGATTGGATAACTACGAGTATGGAAAGACAAGTAAACGATTTTAACATGTGTATGTAACAATTGATATAGAACAAAATAATTTTTGTATCTATTGAGATCTATGTTCTCTAGAATTTTTTACCGTTGGCTTTATATCTTCGTGTTTGTATACTTTGTAGATAGAGAGACAAACGCCCTGTGCAGCGAACTATTATCTGCAAAACTATCTATTGCGTGACTGGTGATTTACAACAGTTGGTTCAAAACTGAGCCTTATGAATTATGATAGACCAACCGGTGTTAAGTCTCACTCTGCTGAAAACAACCTACTGAAACTGGATGTATTTGAGCAGAACATTTGGAATCAGCTACAAAACATTGGAGTGGAAATGGGGTTTCCACCTTTTTGTAACTATATTTATTAGTAACCAATAACAGTTTTTGCTTAAAACAACTCATTAATAATATTCTTAAGATTACACGTAGTCTACATACATTATTCGTGTAACTATATTTATTTCGATTGGTAATTTCAAAATAAGAAGTTTCTACGTCTAGCCTGCGGCATCTATTGGCAGGTCACTTTTTCTTATTTTCTGCTGCATATTGCTTACGAAATGGAAATCGAAAAAAATTTTTGGTTTCTTTTTATTTTGGGTTTGTTTGACATAGGTTTTGTAGAAGGAAAATAATTTATTTTTAACGAATTTTTAAAAATGATAATAATAATAATTTTTATGACGTTACAACCCAGCAAATAAACAAAAACAAAATAGTTAGAATAAATGTTAGTTTTAGATTTTATTTTATTTTTATTAAATAAATGTATGATAAACCAATGGGTGAATGTAAAAACATTCGTTATTTGGGTGTCACAGTTTCAAATGACCTACTCTGGAACGATCATGTAATGGCGATGGCAAAAAGCGCGTATAAAAAAATCGGTCTCCTAAATAGATGCAAACATTTTTTCACTCCATACCAATTGCCCCATGTTTATAAGTCCTATATTCGTCCCTGTATGGAGTACTGTTGTCAAGTTAGGGGTGCTGCTTCTGTTTCCATTTTGACCCTCTTGAACTCTGTTCAAAAGTGGGCTATACGAACTGTGGCTGATCGAGCTTTGACATCAAAACTTGATTCCCTACAACATCGTCGCACTGTTGCTGACCTCGTTGTTTTTTACAAATATCGTCATCAACAGTGCTCAGATGAAATCAGCAGCATCATGCCTCAAACTTATTCTTACACCCGTTCCACTCGGTAATCGGCTACCGCAACCAGTAAACGGTCGAGATCCCACGCTGTCATACTGGCAGATCGCAAAAAGACTTCGTTGTCCGAACTGCATACAAATGGAATAGTTTGCCGGAATCCATAGTCTCAGGTGGCTTCAATCCGCAAAGGTTTAAAAAAAGCGTTCATCAATACCTTGAAACGCAAGTTGTTGTGAGACCTAGGTCTTAAAAGGTATTTGTGTGTTGTTGTGACACATATTCTAAACCCTATAACACAACACTTTTAATTTAAAAAAAAAAATATCAAAAAGAAATGGATATGTTACCATTATCTAGCTTTTGAATATTAATTCAGGCGACTGAAATTTAGTATTTCTGTAATTTGTAAGAATACCAAAAGGAAGCAATCGATGGACTGTGCGCCTTGAGAGTTTACGTTCCAGCTAGCGAAAGTCATGTGGATTCGAGAATAGAGTTAATCTTTGATCAAAACGGTTGATGTTGATAACAATAGTGATATGAAGATTTAACCAAATAACCTGCTGCTCATAATACTAGTAATGTAGATATTTGATCAAAATTGCTGTTGTCTATAATAATCGTGAAATGAATATTTGATCAAAATAGCTGTTGTTGACAGTAATAGGGATGTGAATATTCGATCAAATAACCCATTACATCAAAAAGATTTGACCATTGTCAATAATAACAGTTGTATTAATATTTGATCAAAATAATCTGCTGCGTCGCAAAAGATTGTACGGTGGCTTAACAACACAGACACACCGGCAATGCTTATATTTCACAATGAACTGTCGTAAATTTCACAACGAACTGTCTTTGTACAAATAATGTACATCTCATATATAGAAATTACTCTTTCTTCACATTCAAATCGTCATATGGCCATATGTATTTGACATAACCCATGCGGCCATGATAGTTATAATTCAGGAATTATGTATTAAGAAAAAGACGATAAGTCGTGTATCTCGGATAAATTGATTTGGAGAAATGAGATAAATTAAAGATTAAGATAATATCTCACCGAATAAAATTTCATAGGGTGAACAGCTTCGTAACAAATCAAACTAAAGTGATCATAGGAGAATCATTTTTCAATTCGAAATCATGTCTAAGTTTCTCTCAATAAACTTTTATTCATGAAAACTCTTCTTCTCCGGTTTCATGTTGGATTCAAACTTACACTTATCAAGTACTGATTCGAATCATGATTAGTGACATTAATAAGCGCGTTCTATTGATGATTTTATCATACCATCTCGAACAAATTTTTTATATTTGACTTATTCTCAAGTTTTTAGCGTTCCATTGGTGATCTACTCAAAAACTCGTTTGAACCAAGAGCCAATAATTTGTTCCAAAGGAAAAACTTATTGAGTGAAATTCATGCTTTCGAATTGAATAATTTAATCAAAAGTAATTCAAAAATTTATTCAAATTTAAGTCTAATAAATTATAATTCAAGGAAATTTTATATCTTTGCAAAATGGCGTCCCATTTATATAAAATGCCAAAAGTAAATGCCATTACTCTCCAAAATGATAATTTTCCGCTCGTATTATTACAACACTTATTCTTGTTGTAGATTTCATACTCGAGTGAAATAAATATCATTTTAGCTTGTTATACAATATACTAATTTCAACCATAAATTTTTTATTTTATCCCATTTTTAGTTTTATTTTAGTTATTTGGTTTACACTTTGTCTTTGAAATCTTTGTCTTTAATCTGCAGAAACCTAGAAAATTCAGGAGTTTTGAATAGGTATGAATTATTAGGGTTGTTTTGTGAGCACTAAAACTCAAGTAACTAGTAATCATTTGAATTTTTCAAGTTTATTTTGAATTCGGTTTCGGAGCGGGATTCGAACAATCCTCATCAGTGCCATGATTTGAATCCATTTTTGGTAGACACTATCCAACTACGCCACCGCCTCGACGGTATACCAAAGTTGAAATTTCATCATTATTTACTTTCTAAAGTTGAGTTTTTTTTCAATATCTGATTTTATTCAGTTTTCAATTCGAATGTATTTATTTGTCTTAATTTAACTCTATATGAACACATTTTTCACTGTTTTTCCATACTCTAACGATCTTCGCATTGAATTGCTTGAAAGACAATTTCCAACTAGTAGAGATAGCCACTAATACCGATTTACATTCTAGAGTTTTGAGAAAAATCGTAAATTCTTCAACAATTCTTCATTAAATTCAAAACTAAAATATACTCTCTGTATTAAGTAAAAAAAAATAGCAATTTGACGTATGAAATAGGTTTACGTGCATTGGCAGAGGGAGTTATTGGAAAAGGTGGATTAGCAGGGTCGCTTTAATTTCGATTGTGGCTGGATTTTTTCAATTTAAACTGGCAAAACTCATGAAAAATATTAAATGTTATTAAATTTAGGTGCGAATCGAAGTATCGAAGTTAAAAATCGGACCACTTGTTAATGACTTACCGTGAGTCTAAGATTGACGCATGAAAATCCCACTTTTTGGGTCGAAGTCCACGAGCACTTTTCGACTTTTTTTATTTATTTTGACCCAAAAAGCGTTTAAAAGCAGAGACTAAAATGATTTTCTGGGTTTTCTAATCTACATATTTATACGAATAAAAAATTAATATAATTTTACTTGTTACGAAGACAAAATTTTTAACCCTATGGAACCTATGTGCATTGAGTTTGTCTGACCTGCCAAACAAAAAATGCTTTTGCGATATCTAATGCGATAACGTATGATTCGCCACTTTTATCAAGTATGTTGTACTTTTATCAAGTATGTACCAACCATTTTCTAGATAGCTCAATAAATCTGTCTATCAGTTATTAAATGATTGTCTTTAAGAAATTTAAAAATATTTTTGTTAATTTAACTCGTAAGTGTTAGTATGGTAATATAGCTATTAGGGCGTTCTAAATTTGAGATTTCCTTTTATTTGAGCCACTTTATATGAATATCTTAAATCCTTATCCTACTTTTGAACATATTTCTAAACACACTTAAAATATTTTCAAAATACACACATTTCAAACTCAACTTCCTTAATTCAAAAAAAAAATTAATCTTAAATCAAATCTTTTAACAACATATAGCAATAAATCGACGAAAACCGTAATAAAAAAAATACACGAAAAACCCAGGTAAAATATTTCATGGCCTGGAAAATCAAAAACAACCACACATTTATTATCATTTAAATTCATGGTGACAATACATTTTCATTTTACCTAATTTTTCATATATTTTGTCAATACAAATTTTCTGTCTTTTCAAAAAAAATATACGTGTTAAAAACTATCAAAGATTATTTGAAATAGCTTATATATTCATCGCATTTATAAAACGTCTGTGAAAACGTTTGGACGTTGAGTTTTCCAGTTACCCAAGTGTTAGTTGAATTTCAAAGATTTAAAAAAAAATATTTATTTTCAATTCAAATCCAATTTTTTTTCTCTTCGTATTATTACCAAATTTTTTTTTTCACATTAAAAATTTAATTTTTCATCAATTTTCTTGTTAATTAAAAAAATAAATTTAAATTAATTAAAAAAATATGTGTTTCGTTTTGTTATACAAATTATAGGTAGTGAAATAAAAATTTTAAGTGGAAAAAAAAATTATTTTGGTAGATTATGAATCTAAGTGAATTAAAAATCAAACTAAATCGTAAAAAATTATAATATTATTATTACTATTGTTGTAAAAGTTTTTCCATAAATCTTTTGAGCAACAAAGTAATAATAATATTATAAATTAATATTCTTAAGTAAAATGTGGAGATATTTAAACGGTGATGAAGAACCACCTATAGAAGCAACATGGGAGGAATATAGTGATTTATATAAAGATTTTTATAGAGAAATAACTGTATCCGAATTTGATCGTCCCGAATTTGTAAATGTTTATTTTATAGAACATACAACAGCATTACAAAATAAACTGTCAAATGGAATTGATTTTGTTCCAACAAATTTTTTAGCTAATTATTATATTTACACTCATAAAGGTATTTAAGACTATGTAAATCATTAATTTGTAATCATATTTTTAGTTTTAGTGAGAATAATCCAAATTATTTGATTAAATTTATACGCGATAAATAACTTGATTTAATTTTTCCATTTTCATTCGTTGTAGACAGTAGACGTCTTATGGTCTACTAAAATATTGGAAGGTAACCTTCAATAATAGCTTTTGATTATTAAAAATTTAACCATTAATCATCCATATGCCTCAAATTATTGTTATTCTTAAAAGATACAAAAATTAATATCACCTATTAACATGTCATAAAAACTGACAAATTTTATATTTTTCAAATTAGTCTGACTAGTGTTTTTCGTTTTTTAAATAAACAAAAGTAATTAGTAAAATTATTGAACTAGATGGTTGATCTAATTTTAAATGAAGGATATATTTAGATGGTGTGAAATTCAGTCAAAAAAGAAAGTTGGCTCAACAGATACAGTAATCCCCCTTATTTAACAACAATGCAAAAATAGTCTCCAAACTTTTACTATTTTTGATGATTAAAAACCGACAGCAAAACTTATTTCAAAACGAGACCGCTTATGCTCTCAAAAAGAAACGGAATTACTTCATTTATGATAATTATTGTAACATCATTTAAACAATAAAAATGAAAATTTTGTTTATATTAAAATTTTCGATTCATATATTAATATTACTGTGAATCATAATCTAAATTATGCTATAATTATATTTTCAAACATAGATGATGTTATTTAAAAAAATTTATGCTTCTGAAATAGCGTTCATTGTCTCGTAAAATGTATAACAAATTTATCTGATTTGAAACTTCGTAGCAATTTTCGACCTCCCATATACTATCGAACAAAAAAATAACGAAAACATTAAAACTTTGAAAGTAATACCAGATAATCACACAATTGCCAACTACGTACAGTTAGTTTTTTTAATGTAGCGTCTACAAGCTCCTCACCAATTTACAGTTAGTTTTAATTAGAATATGATTCTATTCAACGTCAACAAAATTATAAGACAATTCATTTCTCCGGTCGTATAATAAAAAACTCACTTCTGGTTTTGTCCAAAAAAAGAGGATGTCTTAAAATTCAAAACTTAGTGTTATTGAACTCAGCATCGAAATGGTATCGGAAAACGACGTATACGTTAATTTCCGGTCCAGACAGGGAGAAACTTATAATATCTTATGTAATTTTAATATTCTTATAATAGGTTTGACAGGAGAGTACTGCTTAGGCAACCGTAGAAAGAAGGTGATTGAGAGATTTAGGGAAAATAAATTGTGTAAAAATGTATTTCAATATATGTGGAACTTTTGATCTTCCATTATTTCAAACAATCTGGCTTATACATTGAAGTACAAACAGATTTCTAATTCTATTAATAATATTAAAATCTGATTATCATAATAAATAGCAATAGTCATAACAAGTGATTAATTTCCGAAAACAAAACTTTCTTAAAATTAAAATTAAAAAAAATTTTATTAGAAAATAAATTAAGGTGCAAAAGTTAGGACATTTAATTTATTTGCCAGAGTTTATTTTATCCAAAAATTTAGCATTACGTAATCGATAAAGCCGCCTTTACATTATTTCAGAATTATGCAATGAACAATGATTGCAAATAATGCAATGAGCAATGAATCTGGCAATGGTTTACACTACACGCATTTTAGTGCAATATTATTGCGATAATTGTCATTGCGAACTTATAGATTGCAATGGCTTCATTGCCAAACTTTTCTGCAATGAATTTTACTGTTTACACTGTGAAAAAAAAACGCTCAGCTGTCGTGCTGTGATTATTTTATGTATATACGTTGACAAAAACAATAAAATGGTTTTTTGCCATTTTTACAATTATAATTATTGGATGAATTATTGCCGTGGTGGAAATTAAATGTTGTTTAGCTGCTGTCAAAGTTATTGCGTGTATTTGTAGGTTGTTGTTTATGAACAAAGAGGAACCAAAACGAAAAAATATCAAACAAAATGGGTCCTTGAATTGTTTGCGGATAGAGATTCATAGTTATTTCTAGAAATTGAATTTGCGAGAAAATGACCCTCAGCTATCCAACAACTTCTTGCGAATGAGTGCTGAAGACTTTGAATTTTTACTGTGCTTGGTTCGCTCGCTCATTGAAAAGAAAGACATGCATCTACGAATGACAATTACTGCTGCCGATAGATTGACAGTGACCCTCCGTTTCCTGGGCACCGAAAATTCATACAACATTCTTATGTACATTTTTAAAATGCCCAAAGCGTATAATGTCAGCATATAATTGAGGAAACATACGACGAGTTCTATAAAAAATTGAAAGGCGAGTATGCACACTTAAATCTTAAACTCATTTTTTTTGGAGGATTTGTGTGAAGAATTTAACTGTAGTAAGTAATGAACTAATTTGAATTTTCAATTCGAAGGTGTGGTTGGAAATTTCTCAGTTAAAAACTCTATTTCTTATTTATTCATTGAGGTTTCATTCAATTTTTATTCTATAAAAGTCATATAAAGTCTTTGTACTTTTATTTCAAATTTAAAAATGTAAATTTATTAAATTTGTAAAGAATTTAACTTTTCTAGAAATAAACTATTAAAATACGGAAAAAACTATCATTTTTGGGAAATTTGGATTGCATCAAACTGTAAGAAAAAAGTATAGATGCTATTGAAGAAGGACCGAGGAGGAAGATCGAACTCGCGATCTCTCCCCAGAAACGATATGTGAGGCCTAGAGCGCCTCCACAAAAGACTCAGCAGCTGGTTTGGATCCCAGTCCAAATGTCTGTTTCGACAAACCTGCTACTGAATCCTATCACTAACCAAAAAAATATAAACTAGTATCGTTGCTGGAAGCAGAACGCGGCCTCCAGCTCTCACCTCCTCAGCCGCACTACTATTACAATTGTGATGGATTGTCTTAAAGATAATTAAAATTGGTGAAGGGAGGTTTTGTGTTCAGCGTTTGCTCTTCCCAACAAGAATGTTAAGATTAGGCTATCACTCCAAAAGAAGAGTCCTTAGCGCTGGAAACGCACTTGGTTTGACTTCCTAGTACCATCCTCCTTCACCAAACACCTCTTCGAGGAAAGCCGTAGCTAATCTCCGAAAGAAAGCTAAAGTTAATTCACAAAAAATTCGATAATTTCCTTTTAAAAAAAATAACTTCCTTTTAAAAAATAAAATAACCTCTTTTTTTGGTTTTATTTTTTAACCAAAATTTTAACCGGATTGGAAAATCCCTTAATTTTGAAAAAAAAATCATCAAAAAAAATTTAATGTTGAAACAATGTTGAATGAAATTAAATAATTTAACAAAGAAAACACCAAAAACGTATTGCGACGCTTATGCATTGGCTAACTTCATCACAGCTTTGGAAACAAAATGTTCTGGATATATAGTGCGCGAATAATATCCATAAATCACTTTAATTAATGGCTAACAAATGTTATAGATTTCACGTAGCTCTAATTATATCTATATTATAGAAAGCTGTAGTATCCTAAGTCCCAACAAACATAAATTCTGTAGTACGAGAAAAAGTAAAACACAAATTTTAAAGGCAATGAGAAACTGAAAGTTGGGCTACAGAACTGTGATGAACCGTACTAAATGCTTATGTAACAAGTTTCATCCAATTCGAATATAAGGTCCAGATGTTATGAAGCTTTCAAAAACGCAGGTGCTCGGGGAACTTTGTTCAATATCGGTCAAAAACAAATCAGCTCCTTGTCATATTTGCATCTTTTTCCAAAGTGTCATCAAAATTCATTCACGAACGAATGTTGTATGCTTCCAACAAACAATGAAAAATTATGACACAATAAACAGGTGTTTGGGAGGCCCCCCACCACTTGTCCCAATATTATCCAAAAACTACTCAGTTCTTTGTCATTTAAGTCTCCATCTTTTTTCAAAGTGTCATTAAAATTGATTAATGAGTGAAATCTGCATGCTCCCAACAAACTGTAAAAACAAAGTGTGAAAAGTTAGCAGTTGTATGGTAGACCCCCCGCCACTTTAGTCACTGTGTCCCAAAAGATGATAATTATCTTCTCACACAAATTGAAACCTTTTTCATAAGTTTCATTATAATCACTTCAATATTGTAGGTTGTAGTGTGCATAAACACACTGAAAAAACTTCAAAAAATTACAAAAAAAACTACCGGAAGTGAAAAACCGGAAGTTGGGATGCAGAACTGTTGTGAACCGTACTAAATGTTTATGTAATGTATCAAGTTTCATCCATTCGATTATCAGGTACAGATACTATTGAGCTTTCAAAAAAGCAGGTGCTCGGGGGAGCCCCCACCACTTTGTTCAACTTCTCTCGAAAACTAATCAGCTCCTTGCCATACATATTTGCACCTTTTTCAAAGTGTCATCAAAATTAATTCACGAACCAATGTTGAACATAAAAAACATGTTGAAAAAAACCACATTTTGTTTGGTGGACCACCCCAACCCTTTATCCAATGTACTGCAAAAGCTGATAAAATCTTGCTCATGTTACTTGAAAGTTGAAAGCTTTTACCAACGTTTCATGAAAATCGATCTGTAATTGTAGGCTACAGTAGAGATGAACACCTGAAAAAAAAACTTTTTTACCGGAAGTGACAAACCGGAAGTTGGTATGCTGAAATATTGGAATCAATACTATACCAAGTTTCCATAAGATCATAAGCCGGGATTAGAAGTTATTGAAGATTTAAACTTAGAGGTGTTCGGGAGACTCCCGCCATTTTGTGCAAATTCGAAATGAATCCAGATCTTCCCTTTTCAAGTGAACCTGGATCATTTGCCAAAGTTTCATCAAGATCTTATGCAGGAATGTCACCCACGACTTAACCCACCCACACACAGACGTACACCAAAATTTTTATTGGCTATTTAGATAGAGGATGGTCCAAAGCAAAAGAAAAAACTAAATTAAGGGGTATGTAAGATTTTTTTCTCGATAGTTTGCATTACTTCACACAATTTAAAATTGTGGTGAAGTAAAATTTATATAAACAAAATCGAAAAAAATAATAAAGCTTACAATAATAAGTATTTCTTGATGATCCACTTCTTTGATCCAAGTAATTTGCCAACATCTCCTTTTGATCGCACTAACAGTCCACCGTATGAAACAAAACCAGCTAAACAACAAGATCTTTCCCGCATTGAACGAAATCTAGGTGGTCCTCCAAAATCCCAAACTGATTGTTACATTCCTCTTTGTAATTTTTCCTCATATTGAAACAAACAGTTGGTATTATATCTTTACTAATTTGTCCAGTATAATGTCTATAAATTATCATCATTCTCTTCAGTGTGTATACGAGTTTTCTTTGGTAACTATAACTTGTCTGCACATTTGTTTCAATTGTACAATCATAAAAACAAAATATTTTTTTTTAAAAACAATTGAAATTTATTTATATTTTTTTACATATCAATTTATTGTTTTTACCAATTAATAATCGTAAAATTAATTTTACTAATTTGACAAAAAAAAACATTTGTGGCACTATAAACCACTACTGATAACTTTATCTTTTGATAAAAATTTACATAATGACCCCGATCGAACATTTGATCGAGTATAAATAGTAAGATTCTCCATCTCTTGTTTCTTGTTTTATTACAAACAAATAATTCTACTCAAACGAGAAAACACTCTCCTCTACAACTACAGACAACCATTCTACTTTTTATGAATTGCACAACCGTATTATATTTACTTCTAAAATTATGACCAATCTTTACCTTGCAACAATTCTGATCATTTATGTAGATAGAAACAAGTATTATCAATTGATATTGAGTGACGCATAAGAAGCAATTAACTGATAAAATGTTAAACATTGGTTGATTGACTTGAAGCACACTTAAATATATAAATATTTAAATAAATAAATTAGCAAATCATTAGAGAATTTCTTTATATATGAGCATTCTTGATTTAGAGCAAAATTCAAAATAGGTCGTCGGTACAAATTCAAACGTGTAATCGTGTCATTACTCTAGTGTTATGTCAATTTAGCTCAAAACTGTATATCCGACATTGGTTTGCTACTCGTAGATTAGGAATGCGTCCTTCAACACAGCTGTTTTAATCTCCATTTTTAAACCTTGAGCCAGCAAAGATTCTTGCCGCGATATCGTTCTCGTCACGTGCAATTTCCTTGCTGACCCCAGCCAATGCCGCACCTCGTGCGTATTTATTTTTGAATGGGGATTGACAGACGTTTCACAGGCATTCGTGCCCCCCAATCCGTTCAATTGACTGCCGCGTCTCCTCATTCAGTCAGGGAACAACTTGTTTGGCACGATTTAAAAAAACGCAGGCAAAATTGGCACAATTTTAAAAACAAACACCATCGCATAAGCACATAATATTTATTTTTTTATTTATTAAATAATTTTTATTATAGCAGCGAGACACACTCTGAAGCACCAAATTGGAGGAAATTGTATTTGATACACAACAACTTAACCTCAAAATTGTCTGGAAAATTGTCTAGAATGACTCCAATAATTGTAAACTTGTTTGCAATATTTTTCATTGCCAATACTTCATTTCAGCGGGTTTACATTAGGAAGTGCAATGAAACGTGCAATGACCCTTGCAATGTTCATTGTTACTCATGAACAATTGTGTACCGTTTACACTACCATTGCATGAATATTGCAGAGTTTTTCAATAGTCTATATGCGGCTTAAGTACTCACTATTGTGGTTATTTATATAACCCATATCAAATTTATAAAAAAATTTCAATATTTTAAAAAGGAAAGGAAAACTGTAAGTAACACAGCTTAATTCTAGGTCGTTTGATTTGTTGCAAAGTAAAACAGAGATAAATAAAATAGGATGGCATCTATTTAGTAGTAGTGCAGGTATATTAAATCTATCCAAACATACAGAACTACCAGTATTATAATCATGTGTTCACCTCGATTTGACAATACTCTTTTTCGGACAATATTAGAAAACCTTGTCCCATTTTCCTATCCCATAGTAAGTTATTTGAGATATAGGTAAATCAATAAATTTTATTGAGTTTAATTATATTGCTGTGCTAGGTTTAGCTATAGTTCGCTCAAACTAAGATACTGTTGATCCAAAAGAAATACAGAATTATTGAAGCATTTTATCCATCGATAAATTTAAACTGTACTTGTAAATCTAAATTATCTATACAAAATTTACAAACTAGGGAATGCAATCCCAGGATTTTTTGCATAACGAATCCCGGGATTCGTCATGCGAAAAATCTCGAAATTGCAATCCCTACTACAAACCAAATTGAAAGTGCCGTATACATCAAAGTTAAATTGTTTTTTAATTTGAAGAATCATCAAAAATCGAATCTAGTTCCACCGGCGTAATTCTTAAAAAGAATCAACATCAGATAGTAAACTACTACGAGTGACACTTTTAAAGTAGAGTTTTAAGGAAAGATTTACAATTACAATCAATTGTTTTCAATGTGCCGTAAATGATTATTATTAAGTTTAATTATATTGACGCAGCTTCATGAAGCTCAAAAACTATAGCATTACGCAAGCTGTGAATGTTCGTGTTATAGTTTAAATGTTGTAAACATTTTGCGAATTACTTTACTTTAACATCAAATCAGAAACTTGTAATCAGTCATCAAAATTATAAGACAATTCATTTGATACCATGCAAAATTTTTGATAGCAAACGATAAAATATTAGGTTGTGGCGACGATATGGGAAATCACGATACCAAAGAAATAAATGTTATGTATGTTAAGAGCTAGGTGTCAAAACAACATACGCTCTGAGGTACTGATGTCACTTTTGCCAAGTTTTGCAGATTAAAGCCACCCGACTATTGACAAATATTTAGAAAATTTAATAATCTGAGCTGATGAAAACAATTGTTTAAACAAACCATACGCTGTCACCAATATTTAGATGATAATTAACAAAAACGTTCTAATTACTTTTTATCATTTAATAATATGTGCCTATTTTTTTACTGTGCAATTTTTATAACAATTAATTAATTAATTGTCAGATAAATCTATTTTTATTCAAAAAATGTATTTTAATCCTTCCTGAATTTCCACCTTTAAAACGACGTTATTTATGTTTCAAATATTCGTTAAATGTTTGATCCTAATATTTTTATCAACATAAGCTACAAATAATAAATTAATTCATTAATTCTTTTTGACATTGAAATTGATAAACATTTTGAATTTATATACTAAAATCTTTTACGTCTTACCTTTACATTTCAATTTTTTTTTTAATTGGAAAAACAATTTTCTATTTCTATATATCTTTTAAAGATTTTTCTTATATCTCTCACCCATTTCTATTTAATTTTATTCGAGAAAGATAAATTAGATTGTTTTGACTTTTGATAGTGAATAAAATTTAGAAGCTATATTATGTAAAAATAATAATAATAAATTTTAATAAATTAATACCCTCTCTAAAAATATATACACAAACTAAACAAACATTTATTATTTAATAAAATAAATAAAAAAAACATACTTTTTATTAATTTTGAATGTTTTTAAAACAATAAACAATTTTTGTAAAAAAAAACACAAATGTTACTTAAAAATGTTCGTATAATTTATGTGATTTTTTTTATTAAAACTATAAATAAATAAATTATTAGTAAACGGCAGTGTTAAACGAAAACACATTCTCCATTTATAATTAATTAATAGTTTAATATGATAACTAAACCAAACTCTTATAACGCTGTTAATGTTTTAGGATTTGAAATTCAACCATAATATTTCCAAACCGGTTGAATTTGTGCTATGCTGCACTTGGCATTAATCCAAGTGGGCTCAAAAAACTCACAAAAAATTATTTAATTTCTATTAATAAAAAATTTAATATACATTTGCTTAAAAATTCAAAAATTTTGTTGTGATTTCGATCATCACTTCCGTTACACTTGGCTCTATTATTCACGTAATTAAAACGATTAAAATATGTTGCTACGATGAATATAACAAAGTGACATTTTTCAGTGGTGTAGATATCATTTAATCATATAAAAGCCCAAAAACTCCTTACACTATTTTTCTCTCTTTGAAATATTATTTTTATTAATTTCTAATTATAATTATTTTTTCAAAAAAATTCTTTTATGTTTTAAAAACATTAAAGTTTACATAAATTTGTATGCTCAAATGTCACCGTACAAAATATCTACAAAAATCTTCTAATTAAAGTAGATTAAATTAACATTATTATGCTATCATGAAATATAAATCATTTTTGATTTGTCATAGTTAAATGAAAGTGACAGTAAATGTGGCTAATTAGAAATTACAATTAGAATTAAAATTAATTGAAATTTTTAAATATATAGTTATTTGAATGTTTTAACCGTTGTGTTAATTTTTTTTTTTATTTTCAGCTGAAGTTAAAATGCCAAGCGGACAAGTAGATAAACCAGTGATTGCTGATAATCGTGATGGTACCGTTTCAATTAAATATGATCCAAAAGAAGAAGGTATTCACGAATTAGCTGTTAAATACAATGGTGAACATGTACAAGGTAAGTGTAACTATAATCAGTAGAGTTTGTAAAACGGCCAACGAATCAAACCAACCAATAATAAAAGATGAATACGATATAAGAACTTTGGAGGTATAAGATATAAGAATTTTGAAACAATTTTGTTTGTCCAAACTCAAACTGAACCTAAAAACAAAGTTAATAATTTTATCTTTTTTCATGCGCGAATAGTATACTTCGGGCGAGAACAATAAGATCGAAGAACAAAATTGATTGAATTAAAGTTACAAATTTTATTTGCAGGAAGTATAGCTGGGTTATAAACTGTACTTTGAAGAGGTTTTTTCAACAAGGGATAACTAATCAAAAAATCCTATACCATAATAAAATACGATATAGGCTAATGTTTGATGATAGGATGAAGAAATTATAAAATAATTTAGAAAGCAAATTTTTAAAAAAATTGGAACCCTCAGAACACATATAGAAAGCAAATTTTTAAAAAAATTGGAACCTTCAGAGCACATATACTTCGCTATACTTCATGCAGATAAAATTAACTTTATTTTTTGGGCTCGATGATGGTGTTAGAAGCTTATAAAGAACAAATTTTTAACGATTATGAAATTGTCAAAATTTTGCATGATTTCAACTTGGCGAATTACGAATTACAATTTGCATTGTAAACTGTGTAGTGCCGCGCGTCATACCTTGACACTCGTGTTAATCAATACCTTTGGACATATGTTGAGCCAACGTTCACACTAAGCCGGATACATTGACTTTCACCCAATATTTTTAGGGTTCCGTACTTTGAAAAAGTAAAAACGGTACCCTATTGGTGAGACTTCAGTTTACTCTCCCCACACCCATAGTTTATAAATATAGTTATTTGAGACTTCGCTATGATTTTCATTCAAAATTTACAAATTTTCCTCTGTGTCTCTGTGTGAATTTTTTCAAATTTTTCTGTCAATCATCGTCGAAACGTAAGGAGCGAAACGATCTGAATTTGGCACTTTTTTGACAATAACTCAAAAACTGGGCACCGCAAAATTCTAAAAAAAAATTGCCATGATTTCTAAATTAGGTGCTCTTTCAAATGACACCCTACTCGCTTGGGCCAAAAAAGGTTTTTTTACCCTCTCTACCCCCGTCGCCTAACACATAGAAATATAATTATTTGAGACTTCGCTATAGTTTTCATACAAAATTTACCAAATTTCCTAACTCTGTGAATTTTTACAAATTTTTCTGTCAATCAGTGTCGAAACGTAGGGGGGAGGAACGGTCTGGATTTTGCATTTTTTTGTCCATAACTCAAAAATTATGCACCGCAAAATTCTAAAAAAACTTGCAACTAATTCTAAATTAGGTGCTCTTTCAAATGACACCCCAGTCGCTTGGGTCAAAAAAGGTTTTTTTTACCCTCTTTACCCCGGTCCCCTAAACACCTAGAAATATAATTATTTGAGACTTCGGTATAATTTTCATACAAAATTTACCAAATTTCCTAGCTCTGTGAATTTTTTCCTAGCTCTGTGAATTTTTACAAATTTTTCTGTCCATCAGTGTCGAAACGTAGGGGAGGGGGGTAACGGTCTGAATTTTGGACTTTTTGTCCATAACTCAAAAACTGTGCACCGCAAAATTCTAAAAAAAATAGTAACAAGTTCTGAATTAGGTGCTCTTTCAAATGATACCCCATTCGCTTGGGTCAAAAAAGGTTTTTTTTTACCCTCTCTACCCAGGTCCCCTAAACACACAGAAATATAATTATTTGAGACTTCGCTATAATTTTCATCCAAAATTTACCAAACTTCCTAACTCTCAATTTTTACAAATTTTTCTGACAATCTTTTTTGACACTTTTTTGACAATTACTCAAAAACTGTTCCTCGCAAAATTCTAAAAAAAATTGCTTTGTTTTCTAAATAAAGTGCTCTTTCAAATGACACCCCCACTTGACCACATTTTAAATAGTGTTTTTACGAATCCTTATTTCCACCCCCTTAATAAATCTAATTATGAGAATATGACACTTTTATATATTTTTTTTAAAAAACGTATTAATTTTTCTATCATTCCAAATACATTTGAAAATTTTCGATCAGTTAGGTTCGGAGCTAATCGAGGTAAGAAAAAACACGAAAAAAACGTCATTATTCAAAATTATACAAAAAATGGTGAGGTGTAAAATTCCAAAATAAATTTTTAAGGAATACTGAAATGAAGCCCTTTTATATGATACCCTATTTGAATCTATAAAAAAATGTATTTTCTCAAAGGTCTCGAAAACCACTTTAGTTTTATTTGTATCCGTCATTTCATGTGGACAGATTAGTTTTATATGCACCTCAAATTTCAAGTCCATAGCATTTATAGTTTACGAGATAATCGATATAATGTGAAAAACTCGTTTTACTCTCACCAGTAGTGTTCCGTATAAAAAACGGAACCCTAAAAATCGAAATATTTCAAAAACATATTTCAATTAATTATCGACTGCTTAGTTTTTAAGCTATTTCCAAAAACGTGTGTTTATTTTTATGTCTCCCACCTTGACTTCGAACATTACAAAAGCAAAAAATTGAAAAAGTTCGAGGTTGTAGAAATTTTGCATAAAAACCCGTTTTTTTTGTTTTGGTTGATATAATTTCCAACGTTCATTGAAGGGGGTTTAAAATAAAAATTACGACAAAAAAATATTTTTGGTCATGTCAAGTGTCATATGAAGTGTCATATGAAAGGTTATTTAGTCTAAAACAGTTTTTTTTTGTAATTTTCGAAACCACATTTTTTGACTTATTTTCGAAAAAGTGAAATTTTAGTTTTGTCACTTATCTTCGAAGATTACAAAAGAAAAAATTTTAAAAAAATTCATGGTTGTAGGGTAGGAACTTGGCAAAAAAAATGAAAATTTTTTTTTGATCGTTATAATTTCAAATGTTATTTGGAGGAGGTTGAGAGTAGATATTTTGAAAAAAAAATATTTTTGACCTTGACAAGTGGGGTGTCATATGAAAGGTGATTTTTTTTGAAGTTCAAAATAATTTTTTTGTAATTTTCGTGAACACGGTTTTCGACTTATTTTCAAAAAGGTTAAAATTTGTTTCTACGAAGATCAATTTTGTTACTTTGCAGCAAATGTATATTTTAGTAACTAATTAAATCTAACGAAATTTAGAAAACATTTTATAATATTAAGGTTCTTAAATAGTCTTAAATAGATTATGGCTAGTCAGATGAACTCGGCTTAAAAACATTATTCGAAATGACCATTGCCATTTAGTAATCTTCACGGTCCAAGTTGTAACCGTTTGTTATCGGTATACGTATACGCATTCCATTAAATCTCAATGATTTCGAGAAATTGTAATTTTTTAATAGGTTAAATTTTTAACAGTTTACAGTAGCTATTTAGTAATTACCAAAAATTTAGTTATAAAAATTCATGAACAACAACAATTGAAGCTACAATAATTGATAATATCTTTTCTTCGGCGAGCGAGTTATATTCGCACATGACCCGACTTTTTTTATTTATATTTAGTTATATTTTTATAATATATATACAAAAATAGATTGTTTTGTGGATTTTAATAACATTGATTTTATTTACAATATTTCTATTCAATAACACTGAAAACTTTATTTACACTTAAAAAATCACTTTACTACACTGTTTTACGTTTCTCGATGAAATACAAATACAATTTTAACTATATCGAGATTGTTCCAGAAATATCAAACATTAAAAAGAAAACTCTATTGTTGTTGTTGTTTTGTCGACCTCTTTTCTTGGAACAGGTATCACATGTTGATGATAGTGATATAAATGATTTTAGTTTTGTTATTGAAATATTGTACATATATGATTAATTGAGGTTGAACAGGTTTTTGTATTTCGTTATGGTTGCGATTATGTAAAATCGTAACGTTGCCCTCAATTAAGCCTGTTCGTACCGAACAGGATTTTTAATCTCTTATCCAATTTGGAATTGTTGTTTTTTATCTTTCCCTAAATCTCATGTTGTTTAGCTTTACTTGTTGTCCCTTTTTTAAGTACTTGATCATCACTTTGTCCTTTATCGGCCCATCTTGAAGAGTATATATTCTCATTATTGTGGTCCATACGTCCCTCTTATGTTTTCCCTTTGCGTTACCCACCTCTTTGAAAGTCTGAACCATTTCTATTTTTCGAGTTGCCAGCTGTGACTCGTTCCAGATTGAAACGCCTTGAATTCCTTTTTGATTTCGTCGTTTGACTACACGTCGGTGTTGTTTGATATCTCTTTTTCTCTTTATTTATTTATTGGTCGCATATAATTATTTTCTGTATAAAAGGAAATTGTTGAGATTAGTTAAATTTAAACTTTACAACAACAGAATTTAAATATAATATAGTACATTATTTGAAAAAAATAATTGGTGTTTAGATAAGTTATTTGATCTCCTTATAACTACAAGACTAAAGCTAACAGTAATACCTATATTCTAACTTACTAAGATTTTATTTCAATAATATTCATTCATTTTATTGCTACATAAAACTTAAATTACGAATAAGTTAATTTTCGGATAAGCTCAGTTTCGTTCGATAATTAAAAATTTGGTGGTTGGCTATTTCGTGTATTAGAATCATGCTTGCTTTTGTGGTGGAGTAATCGTGTGCTGAACCTTTTTGGTACTTTAAGAATTAGCTTTAAAAATTGTTTTGTTTCTTGAACTTTTTTTTGTGAGTTACAGCTACTCGCCACCATATGAGACAACCATACATAATTACTGATAGTATAATTGTTTTGCTTGTTTCCAAAATTCATTTTACTCTTAGTACACAATGGTGGGTAAAACATAAAGAAAAGTTTTTGACGTTTGGCCAGAATATTGTTAATATGTAATTTCATTGTTAATCGTGGATCAAGATAAAATCCCAAATATATTTTATCGACTTGTTCCAATGTAATTGGTCGTTTTGAATTATTATAGGCGATTATGGAAGTTTTCTGGTGGCTCTGCATCTGGTAAAATTAATAGCTTGACACTTGGAAATATTTATTCGAAGTTTGCAATAATCAAGATGTTTAATAATCATATTAATATAACTATTAAGTCGATAAGGTGAGGACAACTATCACTTGTAAATATCGCAGTATCATCCACAAATAGATCTTTTTCACAGTTATCCGTCTTTGGAATGTCATTTATGAATGCGTCCATAATGAGCTTGTGAATGAGTCCTTTGATCCACGCTGTATCAAATGCGCTTTCCAGATCAATAAGTACAAGTCCCGTCGATTTCCTTAAAGTTCTATTTGCTTTGATATAATCAATAAGTCTATGAATTTGCGAAACTATAGAGTGATCACTACGAAAACCGAACTGTTCATTAATTAATATATTGTTTTCTTCTACTATTTCTATAATTTTATCTTTCATGAGGTATTGAAACAATTTTCCTAATGTACATAGTAGACTTATTGGTCTGTAGTTTGTATGTATTGCGGGGTCTTTTCCATGTGTTATGCGCGCACACGCGTTTAACACGCTTTTTAACATATCCTGCGTCATTAACGGGGAGCTGCTAAATCAACAGAGTTTGTTGAATCAATTTCACGTACAGAATCATAAACTGAATTTTCAATGTTTAAATTAGAATTTGTGTTTAGGTATTTATGTTCGTCAAGGAATCCTTCCGCAATTAGTTCACATTTTTTTCTTTATTATTGAAAACCAAAGCACTTTCCTTTTTGATGGATGGAATCGGTTGATCTTGTTTGATCCTGAGACACGCCAATAAAGTTTGGAACCTTTTTGGACACTCTCGAGTTGCCTTTGCTATTTATCATTAATCAGCTCGTGAATTTTAGGTTATTCAACTCGTTTAACTCACTAACTATGCTTTCATAAATGGATATCTCAGCCATTGCCTTCGACGAGTGTTTCTTATTCTGATAAGTAGCTTATAATATCGTCACTAAGGATGATTCTTTCATTGTAATGAAATGGGACTAATGGTGTTAATAAATTCTTAGCCAATATTATTTCTTCCGTCAAACCTTCGATAGCTTTGTCAATACCACAATTTGAACTCAAATCAGAATTAACGATTAAGGTTTTATTATGATTCTCTATATGGTCCTTATACATCTTCCAATTTGTATTTTTGTGGTTAAATTTTTTGTTATTTATACTTATAACAGTAGGACAAAAGTTAATCGATGTAACACCCAGGCAAATGGTCTGAATTTAATTCATTTAGCACCTAATGTCGCTAACCGGTACGTGGCCATTTGTTGAAAATATGTCGATGGTCCTTGATCTTCCAGTAGGACTTATATGAGTTGGTGAGTTTGGGTACATTATACAACAATTATCGTTACTAACTGATAAGGTACTGAGAGTTCTGCCGCCTTTATTATTACGTACGCAATTCCCTTGGTTGTGGTAACAGTTAAAGTCTCCGCCTGGAAAATATGGTTCATCTCTGTTTGTGAAACGTACCAAATCACATCGTAGATTTCTATCGCTAGATTTAGGGCAGTAACAAAAATTTTGAGCCAGATGCTATTATGGGTTTTAAATAGAATTACCATGTTTTCTATTGATTTCAATTTTAAATCTGGAAGAAGATAATGTTATTTAGATTTTTTAACTAGTATCCATACCCCACCTTTGGATTGGACACCCTGTCTCTTCTGTAAAAGTTATAATTTTTAATGAAAAATGAGATATTGCTTTTTAGGTGGGTTTCAGTGAGAAAAATTATATCTATATTGTGTTTGCACAAAAATTCTGACAGTTAGAATTTTTTGGCCTTAACACTCCAGCAATTCCACGTAGCAACAAGTAATTTATTATGGTTGAACTGCATATTTAATACCAATTTGAGCTATAGTACAAAATTGATCTTAGCGAGATCTACAATTTTTTTAAACTTGTGACAATTTCATTAGGTATACCAAAAAGTTCAGATGTAGTGAACAAAGAGTCACGATTAGTTTCACAGGTTGAAATTAAATTAAAATTATTTTAACTAGTTCTTTGTTGAGTTGAATTAATTGAAAATGTTTCGTGTAAAGGTACTGTTTGATTAGTGTTTTGTGACGGAGGTAAAAGTGGAAACTGTTGCATATTAAAATTATGATCCGCTTTTTGTGATACAAAATTCCTTATGTATCTTCCGTATTGCTATATACCTCTTTTTGGACAAATAACACTTTTTAATAAAAAGTGTTGTGTAGTAGGAATTACAAAATGACAATGTGTCACAACAACACAAAAATACCTTATAAGACCTACGTCCAACAAGAATATGCGTTCCGAGGTGATGGTGGACGCTTTTTTTTAAATTTTTGTGAATTGAAGGCACTCGAGACTATTGATTCAGGCAAAGCGTTCCATTTGTACGAGGTACGCACAAAGAAGTCCCTTTGCATTTTGTTACTATGACAGTCAGTAATCTCGACAGTTTAACTGTTTGCACAAACCGATTGACGAGTAAAACGGGGAAAAGAATATGTTTGTGGCATAATGGATCTGATTTCATCCGAGCACTGGTGGTGACGATATTTATAAAAAAACAACGAGATCAGCACAGTGCACTGAAAAAAAGAATTCGGTATATTCAACAAAACGGATTCAACTAAATTCATTTTGTAACTAAATTTATTTAGTTGACGCTACAAAATTAATTTGGTTGAATCCGTTTTGTAGAATATACCAAATTCTTTTTTTCAGCGGCGACGATGTTGTAGAAACTCAAGATTTAATGTATCTAAGAATCCATTAGAGCCAGGATGGTAACAGATGCAGCGCCCCAAACTTGACAACAATACTCCATACCAGGACGAATATAGGACTTGTAAATGTGGAGTAATTAATAAGGAGTAAAATATTTTTTACATCTATTGAGGAGGCCGAGTTTTTTAGACGCGCTTTTTTCCATGGCCATTATATGATCGTTCCAGAGTAAGTCATTGGAAATTATAACTCCCAATAAACGAATGCTTTCACATTTGTCTATTTGTTCGTCACACATATTAATTGGAAATATCACTGGGAAACTCGGTCTTTGATCTGTAAACAATCAATAGTTGTGTTTTGGTGCAATTAAAATTAATTAAATTTTTGTCATCGCAATTGGCGACTTTTTCTAGGTCCTCGTTTACATTTATGGCAGCGTCTCTTCGGGCGGGATTTATTCGTTAATGCGTTTTACTTTTGAAGATAGGGGGACGAATGACTTGTGCAGTGTACTATCATCTGAAAAACTATTTATTGGGTTACTGGTGATTTTCAACAGTTCGTTGATATAAATTAAAAATAAAGTGGGAGATAAAACTGAGTCTTAAGGTACACCAGTGTTAATTAATTTTTACTCAGAAGAAAAGCCATCTATAGATACCGAAATGTATCAGTTAGACAGAAAATTAGAATGAGAACCACACGCAACGAGCTTGTTGATCAAGTTGGCATGCCAGATTCGATCAAATGCTTTTGAGATGTCTAATGCGATTACGTACGTTTCACCACCTTTATCAAGTATGCTGCTCCAAAGATGGGCTACATAGCTTAATAGATCGGTTGTTAATCTTTGTTTCTAAAACCGTATTGACTGTCAGATATTAAATGGTTGTCCTCTATAATGCTCGTATATTTTAGATAGGACTGCGAGTAATGCTATTGGTCTATAATTAGAAATATCACATTTTGTTCCTTTTTTGGGGACGGGGCATTGCCCATTTTCCAGCAGGAAGGGAAAATACCAGATTTATATGATTTGTAGAAAATGTTTGTGAGATTAGGTGCAAGATTTTTTGAAAACATTTTTAGAATAATAGGTGGAATGCCATCCAGAGGCCTTGTTTATATTTAACCCCCTTTAAGAGCAACAATTTTGGGTTTAAAATGAAAATCTTTCAATTTTCATATTAACTCCTGAAGACTGGATTTGGTGTATTTCTTTAGGAGTCTCCAAAACAATCGACTTCAAAGCAAAGCGTTCCCCGAACAATGTGGCTTTTCTTGCGGGGTCAGTGACGATCAAATCACCGTCAATAATAGAAATCTTCTATTAGATTTGGTACCAGATTTTAAAGAATCAATAGCACTGTTAAAACTTTTGTCAGAAATGGACATCGTTAAAAGTTTTGACGCTTTCGCTCTCAATCTATGCTTTTTCGTTTTCGATTATCTGGTTTGATATTTAATTGGTCTTTAGAGTTTAGATATTGGGGACGATTTAAGGGATTTTTGTTTTGAATCCAAATATTAAATAATCTACGTTTGTTTCTAAGGGTGAATTTGGCTGCCTTGGAAAACAAATATTTTTGTTGGGATTTAATTATAGTGAAGAGCACGAATTTATTGATACTAAATTGAATAGTTTCTGTAAAGTTTTGTGCGGGAACATTAACATCGTCAGTATAAAAACAATAACAATCAAAAGGAAAACTTTGAGAAAAAATTTGGAGACCGTTGGTGTCCATTTTTGAGAAATGGAACAGTTTTCGTGATTTGGAAACTCTAGTTTTTAGTAAATTAGTTTTGATAACTGATGTGATTAGATAGTGGGTCAGAATTTATCGACAGCATTGGTTGGTTCTAATAGCTATCTTTTTGTTCCCACTAGTATCAAGGGAAAAGGAGGTCGATCAAGTTAACTTGGCAAGTCTAAATGTACCTGGAGGTCGCCCGGTATCCAGGTGTACCTGCAGGTCACCTGGTATCCAAGTGGATCCTTTCGCGACTGAGCTATTGGAATGGGCCCCCAGCCTAGCTGATTATCGGCACGGATCAAAATGAATCCACACATGGATCATGAATAGCCGTGCAAGGAAGAAGCACATAGACCCAGAGACGATAGCACTATGGAGCTTGGGTTTTAATTAAACTTGGGTTTAATTGCTCATAAACATCCTCCGTTGAATTTAATATCTATTCAAAATTCAAGTCTAGTAAATTAAAAATTCTTCTATTAATATATATCCAAACAATAGGCGTCCAACCTATTCATCTCAACGTTTATTTGTTTACAAAAAGATATTTGTATGCCTTTTAGAATTGGATGGTTTTGTTTATCCATAGTATTTGAACCAGTTAACAAAATAAAAACCACATTATGGCCAATGATGAATTTTACACCAGACTTTTGTGATAAAATTGAAAATCTGTAAAAAAAATTATTTTTAATACCTTTGGCCTAGCATAAAATTTTACCATAAATTGATTCCAAAAGGATGATATTTTTTTCATCTCTCAATATCTATTTTTATTCAAATAAATAAGTTATTATGCTTATATCTGGACCAGAGTGATTTTTCAACGAAATCACCAATATGTACATTGTAGGAAAAGAAGGATCGAAGCTACAATCTTAGAAAATAGTTGATAATAAATCATTTTTATTTTTATGGTGAGTGTTGCTGCAAAGAGGAGTGTGTGACTAAACATAAATCCCTCAACCGGACTTAAAGAGTAATTCAATCGTTTCATATTTATATGACTGATCAAGTGATCACCCCATTATAAAGCCGTATAAACCGACCGAATTAAAAATCATTTGCTTAACAATTTAACCGTTCAAATACGAAAAAAAAATTGCGACTAGAAAAACGACACTTGACTCTTTTTATAAGCTTTTAACTTTAAATTGCAAACAAAACCAAAAAGCCCAATCTTATTCAAATTTCAATTACATTATAAAAATTGTATTCGATCGTTTAAAATTAAATCAAATAAAATCAATCGTTTTATTTCATTTGTAGGATCTCCATTTAAATTCCACGTTGATTCAATTACATCAGGATATGTAACAGCATACGGACCCGGTTTAACACATGGTGTAAGTGGCGAACCATGTCTCTTTACAATTTCAACAAAAGGTGCTGGTGCTGGAGGTCTATCGTTAGCTGTTGAAGGTCCAAGCAAAGCTGAAATTTCATATCAAGACAATAAAGATGGTACAGTTTCAGTATCATATTTACCAACAGCTCCCGGCGAATATAAAATATCGGTTAGGTTTGGCGATAAAAATATCAAAGGATCACCATTCTTTTCTAAGGTAACTGGAGAAGGTCGTAAACGTAATCAAATTTCAGTTGGATCATGTTCCGAAGTAACTTTACCTGGAGCTATAACTGATGCAGATCTGCGTTCATTGAATGCATCAATTCAGACACCAAGCGGTCTAGAAGAACCATGTTTCTTGAAGAGAATGCCAAGTGGAAATATTGGTGTTTCGTTTACACCTAGAGAAACAGGAGAACATTATGTTTCCGTTAAACGTATGGGTAAACATATAAATAACTCACCATTTAAAGTAAATGTTTGCGAACGTGAAGTTGGTGATGCTAAAAAAGTTCTTGTTAATGGAACAGCATTAAAAGACGGTAAAACACATGTTGATAATTTCTTCACTGTTGATACCCGTAACGCTGGTTATGGTGGTTTATCACTATCAATTGAAGGACCAAGCAAGGCTGAAATCCAATGTAACGATAAAGATGATGGAACATTAAAAATCTCATACAAACCAACTGAACCTGGTTACTATATTATTAACTTAAAATTCGCTGATCATCATGTTCCTGGATCACCATATACAGTTAAGGTAACTGGTGAAGGATCAAATCGTCAACGTGAGAAAATACAAAGACAACGTGATGCTGTACCTGTTACAGAAGTTGGCAGCCAATGTAAATTAACTTTCAAAATGCCTGGAATTACATCATTTGATCTTGGTGCAACTGTAACATCACCAGGAAATGTAACTGAAGATGCTGAAATCAACGAAGTCGAAGATGGTTTATATGCAGTACATTTCGTACCAAAAGAATTAGGAGTTCATACTGTTTCATGTAGATACAAGGATATGCATATTCCTGGTAAGTTAGTACAGTTATTATTTCTTTTTTTTTAAACCAAACGTTGATTTATTTCATGACTTTCAATATTTATGGTCTTAGTAAGTTAAAAGCTATTTTAGTTATTTATGTTTGTCCATTTTTTAAATCATTTGTTTATTTTATAATAAATTTCAAAATGTTCTAATGATTGTTTGAATATTGCAGGTTCTCCATTCCAATTTACTGTTGGACCACTCAGAGACTCTGGTGCACATTTAGTCAAAGCGGGAGGTTCAGGCTTAGAACGTGGTGAATGTGGAATTCCATCTGAATTCAATGTATGGACACGTGAAGCAGGTGGTGGTAGTTTAGCAATTTCAGTTGAAGGACCAAGCAAAGCTGAAATTGAATTTAAAGATCGTAAAGATGGATCATGCGATGTATCATATAATGTAACCGAACCGGGTGAATATCGTATTGGATTGAAATTCAATGATCGACACATCCCCGATTCACCATATAAAGTTTATATTTCACCGGCAATGGGTGAAGCACATAAATTAGAAGTAGCTCAATTCCCCGAAGGTGCCATTCAAGCAGATACACCATCTCAATTTATTGTTCGTAAAAATGATGCAAAGGGTGAACTAGATGCTAAAATAGTTTCACCATCAAATTCATCAGATGATTGTTTCATACAATTAATTGATGCTGATACATATTCTGTTCGTTTCTATCCAAGAGAAAATGGTATCCATGGTATTCATGTTAAATTTAATGGTGTTCATATTCCTGGATCACCATTTAAAATTAAAGTTGGTAAAGATGTTGCTGATCCAGCTGCTGTTCACGCATATGGTAATGGTTTAAAAGAAGTTAAAACAGGTGTAAAAACAGATTTAATTATTGACACATGCAATGCTGGTGCTGGTACACTTGCTGTTAATATTGATGGTCCATCAAAAGTATCGATGGATTGTACAGAAGTGGAAGAAGGATACAAAGTTAGATACACCCCATTACTGCCAGGCGATTATTATATGTCAATTAAATATAATAATATGCATATTGTAGGATCACCATTTAAAATTACATGTACAGGTAAGAAAAACAAATTGATTTAATTTTTATAATCTGGGCGGACGTGCAAAGTTTTATTTAATATGCATTTAAAATACAAACTGCAATTCTACAAAACTGAAGTCAATATAGGAATTATAAGCTTGTTTAACTAGGCGATAAGATATACTCTAACCAACGTCCGTTGAATTCTTCAGTCGAAACGGAAAAAACATTCCAGTCAAGCATTATTATCCCAATAGACGGCGATACAATTTGAATAAATTATGAGATCGTTTTGTCGGTTGATATTCCCTGCGAATATAAAGATTCAACGATCTACTTTTAACACATTCGCGATAACTCCCAAGTTTAGTATTTGAACAGCTAAAAACGATAAAGTCTAAACAAATTAGTATGAGTAAAATATGGAGGGATTGTTCTCACTCTAAAAAGTATTTTGTATTTTGTGTTTGTATTTTAAATCATTTTAAATAAGTATCTCCAATAGTACAACGAAAATAGTTTTTAATATTAAATGCATCTGTGGTAAGTATAATGTTTTTTGGAAAACAGAAAATAACTCAAACGTATTTTGTTTAATGTTTAAACTTATTGTTCGTCTATATGTATATTGCTAGTAGTTAAAATATTTTTCCAAGTATAATTGTGCGGATCTTATATCCAATTTTGCTTTTTGTGTCGTTCCATGCATATTACTGTAAATATTTAATATACCTACCAAATGCAAATTTGAAACTCAAAGACATTGACATTGCAATTTGAATTATTGACTTAATGATGAAAATAATCATCAAACATTCAGTTCTGATTCTACGGTACTTTATAACTATTTTCTTTATTTTTTTTTTTACTTATTTATTTCATTTATTAAAAGTTTACCAAAAGACCATTGGCACATATTAATGTACAGCAGAACTTATACAAAAACAAATTATTACAAAGGTTAATCTACAGTATAACTGACTCTTTTTATTATCTAGTATAACTAGATAATAAAAAATAAGGCCAATGGCCCACAGAATTGTACAGTTGCAAAATTTTTGGTGATATGATTAGGCTAATAATATAACAGAGTTGGAGTGGGGGAGGAGGGGCGGGGGGAGTTTGGGCGTCAGGAAGAAAAAGGGATAGAGAAAAAGGAAGATTTTGTAGTCACTTAACATTAAATTTAATATCCAACCAATAACTAGAACACCTTCGGCAGAAAAAAATAAAATCATTGAGGAGCTTGATGACCCTCACCGTAAATAATTTCGGCCAAGAATCAGAGTTTACCTGTAGGAGAACAAGATTTAGTTGCCTCCTACAATGTCTAACCGAGAAACATCTGAGAAGAAAAGTAGGGGCTCAAACTTGATAACTCAGTATTGCAGATACGATGTATTTTGATATGAAGAAAAGAAGTCCAAAGGAGATCAAAGACGTAGGTCACGAGATCTTAAATTGTACACAAATTTGACACCATTATTAAATGTTCTCTTGAGAATGCTAATAGTCTCATCAGTACAATATGATACAACCTCTATCCCATAGTCAATGAGAGGTACAATAAACGATAGAATAAGCATTTTCTTGATGTGAAGAGGCAAAAAGCTATTTATACTACAAAATCTCCGGAGAATGCCAAAAAATATTTCCCACTAAAACATTCACTTGTGGTTTCCAGCTTAACTTGTCATCAAAAATAACCCCAAGAATCTAATATACGTCGGATTAGCAGAGACCATAGAATTCTAATTAAGAGCACTACCTGCGAATTAGCTGGGTTAAGCGCTAAACGATTAACAAGGGTCCACTCAAAGATGCACTTCGTGATTAATCTCCTCAACAAAATCATTTAAACTTGATCGAGAATGAGCATGGATGATCTGGACGTCCTCAGTAAAAAGGTGGACAGTTACAAACGTTCAAGACTTAGCGATGTCATTAATGAAGAACGAATAGCAAAGGACACAAAATAGACCCTTGAGGCACTCCCTTGCTGATAGGAAACTGATCCGAGAGCTTACCATTAGAGAACCCGTTGTAAACGCTTTGTTAAATTAGAATAAATAAAGCTACAAGCACTAGACGAAAACTAGAACTGAGATTTGAGTCAAAAGAGAATGTTCAACGGAGTCAAATGCTTTACTAAAGTCAAGAAACAGTACTGTAGAGAGTAATTTCCTGTCAATATTATTCCTTATTTGATCCGAAAATCCAGCAAGGTAGATGTAGTGCACTTTAGAAATCCTGACTGTCTCTAGTAGATTAAACCTAACTTAGCAACATGGTCAGACAGTTGAGCATATATTAGACTCTTAAAGAACTTTTACAGAACTAGCAGAATACTAATTAGACGATATTCACTATTCCCTTTTTTATAAATCGGCAAAATTTTAGCAAATTTCCACGCCGCAGGAAAACACGCCAAATGAAGTAGTTCACCAAATGTAAGATATGAAGAATTTAAGATGGGAAAATAAGCTTTAAGAACTTCAGAGGAATATTATACAGACCTGCGGATTAGAATTAATTGATTGAAAGGTAACTTGGAGCTCCTAATTTGTTACTGAACGAAAAGAAAATGCATGTTCTAACTTCGGCAGATCAATATCTGACCGGTCAAGTGGAGGGTAACTATGTATTTGGTTTAACGAATGTTTTGTTGATCAGATTGAGCTCAGTTTCACTAAGGAAACGTATTTTCATTTGGTCGTAGAGCACACCAGTATTCCTGATTTTTCTTCCAAGATTCTTTAATGAATTTACTCCACTGTATATTTTGTCACCGTAAACCAGTTTGGCTTATCTTACCACCGCCTTAAATTTATTCCTGCATGAGCGAAAGACATCCCAATTATCGCCAGATCCATCTCTAAGAAATTCACGGTAGGCTAAGTCATTGTCCTTGTATGCAACAGGTTAGAAGTCAGGAAAAGTTGTAACCTTCTGACTATATACCTTTTTATACGGCCGAAATTTATCAGTCAAGCGGAGCAAATAGATACTGATATAGATCAATAGACAATTAAAACGAGAAGAGAGGGTGTTTAGGTATAACAGTAAGTTTACCAAATCAACTTGAACACGTCTATTAGAAGTTTGAGGAGCTTTATTGATGCCAAGTGACAAAATTCAGTACCACCACCCTTCCCACGAGACCTGTCCAATCGATGTACGCGTAAACCATCCATCGCAATAGATGTGTTTGTGGTGTACTGCTTAAACCATGTTTCAGAGACACCACATAGATCCAGAGAATTATTCTTAAGAATTTAATTTCATCAAGCTTGGAGGAGTTGAGTCTGAATGCAAGCTCTGTGCATTGAAGTGGCCAATCTTTAGCTGATCCGTGTGACCGCTTAAAAAATTTGAAATACTGGTTCCGGGACCTATTGGCTGAGCAATTTGACTACCTGACACGCAAAAAATTTGAAGGGAGAGAAAGACAGGAACCACAAATGCAAGGAGCGGGTGTTAAGAGGAAGAAGTTAGGGACAAACACAAAAGAATTTTGATAAATCAGAGTACTAATGAAACATCAACGATCAGTAGTACGAGAAAGAACAGAAAATATAACAAAAACAACCATGAAAGAGAGAAGTCAACTAGCTAAGATGAAGGAAAATTCAAATTCAGGGTATACAGACCACCATACTTAGTCGAGAGACCATCCTTAACGATACCAATCTTCTCACACCTATGCGGAAGCTGGAAATAATTCGGGAACAAACGAATCATCGATTTTGGTGTAATATTTTGATCAAATTTTTATTATTTTCTTTACTTGAGCTAAAATCAACTATAACTGAGCGTTGATGCCCACCCCACTTCCTAACCAAGTCATATGGTATACCATAGCTATGTTGTATGGCACGAGCCCTTAGAATTATTGTGTATCGAAGCTCCAATAACTCCAGAAAATTATTTCTTAAGTACTGCCATTCTCAGAAAATCTGTTCTGTTCTAATTTTACATTAGTGATTTTTAGGGAGATTTTGTGAGTGATTAAGCTTAAGTAACTATTGGAATTCACTTGAATTTCGCAATTCGAAATCATTTTTCATTTTCCCTTAGAAAATTTTTTTGTGCGTTTCGTGTCGGGATTGAACTCACACTCATCGATTTTATTCAAACATCAAAAAATATGTCTTTGTCATACAATTTCATTTCGTCTCGAACCTAGGTAGTCACTTTTTAATCGCAAATAAATAAATAATATTTTGAATCAATAAAAAAGACGAAATTCAAATCAACATGATTTGCCTTACCAGAACCTTTTTGGTTCAGGAGTCGTTAGTGTACCAGAAGCCGGCATTATGTTGCAGTGATCGTGAGTTAATTTAATGGAGTCTTCTACGCGCGAAATCTCTTCAAGTCAGTTACTTTTGTCATATAAAAGGCAGCCTTAGTTTGGTGGCGGCAGACTGGTTTATTTTTTTTATTTTATTAATTTTTTTATTTTCAGAAAATGTCTACAAAAAAACAAGAGACTTATATTTCTCAGCCCCATTTCTATGTAGTTCGAAATGTGGTAGGCGTTATATTTGTCCTTCTTGAAAGAGAAGGACCTTCATTGTTGGTACTGGTGGAGGGTTTTAAAGGAAAAGTAGGGCTGACAAAAATAAGTCTCTTGATTTTTGTAAACATTTCTGAAGACATAACTAACCAGTGTGCGCCACCAACCTAGGGCTGCCTTTTATTTATTCAAACTGGGTAGGATTTTGGAACTTAGACGCCCAGTTTTAACAAAAAAGTTTTCGTAAGTTGCTTGTTTTGTACGATTTAATAAATGAGCTCCAGATAAATTTACTATTCTGGATCATGCCTAGTTTTCTAACTGTTGAATTCGTTGTTAGGAACTAAAGCAGTGAAATTGAAGTTTCTTCTCTTAGGAAAGATGATAATAATTGATTTTTGCGAATCGGTGGCCTCAACGGTATTTAATAAGCTGTGGTCCGACAGAACAATAATAAACTTAGTGGACATTTTATAAACTGCAAAGTTTGACTTTTAGATTTTGATTCTGAGATGTTTGCTTGGACACAGCGTCTTTTTACTTCATATAATTGAATATAATGCACTCGACATAATACATTCCTACGAATTCACACAACAAGACATCTAGGAATTTAATGCAAAAGAAAAAAATTCAATGAATAAAATTTCCAAAAAAAATTATTTCTAGAATTACAATTGAGAAATTTAAGTTAAGCAAATAACTGATGATGAAATTTCAACTTCGAAATATGAACGCCTCGGTGGCGTAGTGGATAGCTTGTCTTCCTGCCAATAGATTCGAACGTGACACCGATGAAGCGGGTTCGAATCCATCCGAAACACGTAAAAGAGATTCAAATTATTTCCTTAGTTACTTGAGCTTATTAATCCCTCACAGGCCCTGAATAATCTGTTCGTATAAGTTTTTTTTTTTTTTTTTTTTTTTTTTTTTTTCAAAAAACGTCATTTAATTACAAACAAACTGAAATTTTCGAACTGTACCTGTTATACCCATCAATGATCGAAGCTGGATTTACGCAGAAAACTGTTGTTAATATTTCTTTTCAATTACTAAAACTATTGCTAAAAAACTACATTGAATCTGTAACAGCCTGATATTGCGCAACCGTTTCTATTAGTTGAAAGATTTATCGATTTATGGCTTGTTTTCCTAACAACTGTTCTATTTTGTCTAATTTTGATTGGATGGATATCTAGGGCTTCTTGTCACCATTATTTTCATTTTTTGTTGGACAAAAATTTCGCAAAATATGCAAGGGTTAACCTATCTTTTTTTAAATCCAGAAAAATGAGTAATCACAAATCTTGGCGAGTGATATATAAACTGAAAGATGGGACCAAAACATGCGCCGTGCTGAAGTTTGAGCTCAATCGAGCAATGGGTTTTGGAATGGCTGCATATTTTCGTTTTGTTTTTCGAACGGTTCTTATTTTGACTAATTTTGATTACATGGATATCTAGAGCTTCGTCAGCTAATTTTTTATTTTTTTTGAGAAAAATTTAATAGATAAACAGATTCTCATTACAACATACTGAAAAAAGCAACTTACAGAGTTTATAATTTAAAGAAAAAACCATTTATTCAGAATGGAATGGAAAAATCAAAAAATTTTCATTAAGCATAAAATAAAAATTAAATCAAGCAAAAAAAGAAAGAATACTGAAAACTTGTTTTGCTTAAAACGAACGATCGTTTTAACGATCTTAAAACGAACGAACTTAAAACGAACGATCCGATCCGAACGATCCGATTCTCGGATATATCTGATATATCTGTTCCGTGTTTTTTTCATTCTCGGATATATCTCAGATCTCTGAAAACTTTTACAGATACTACAGATATTTTTTTTTACCGACTGGGAGTCATCGTTTAAAGGATAAATTTAAAAAATTTTATTTAAAGTTTCGATTAAAAACAAACTTAGATAAATTATTTAATAAAATTTAAATTTATTTAATAATTTTTTTTTTTAATTTTTTTTGGCGGAAAAAACTCAGAATATATTTTATATCTGACAGTTAATTATCGGAGGAACAAATTATATGATATATCTGATAAAGATTTTATTTTATCGCTCCGATCTCTCCGATATACAAAAAAAACACACACAATGATTGCTTTTTATTTAGAACGAACGACCGAACGATACATAAAGAACGACTGATCCAAAACAAAAATGATTCGTTCTTGAAAACATGTCTGAACTAAACTTAAACATGAAATGCCTTTTTCCTTAAATCCATGTAAGAATAAGAAGTTTTTTGACGAAAGTCCATAACAGGATAATAGGTTAATTGTTAGTAGAAAATAAACTTATATCGAGTGACGTTAAATAGTAGTCGAGTTGTTGGTTTTAAAATAAAATACATTAATGAGAAATATGTTTTGTTTAACTATAAAAAGCGATATCTCGCCATTGCTGTTTTTTTTTAATTCGTACATTTTTGCTCTTTCCAAAATGTATGTAATAACTTCTCGCAACATTTTAGGTCGATTTCATGGGACTTTATGCTTTTAAATTAGGATATAGTTCTTTCTTATATAGAGTCTAGTTACTCTTTTATTCGCATTTTTGACCCAAATATTTACGTTTTTTGTAAGTGATCGATGGAACCATCGTTTAACCGACGTTTTAAAATCGGGCAGTGCAAATGTCAAAAATATCTCTCCGGTCTCCCACAATATTGCCAGGAAAACAACGTTTAAAATGTGAAAAAATGTGAGTTATTTTGGGAATATGGCCTATAATCTGGTGAACTCCAAATTTTTCGTTGTCTACAATATCTACCCAAAAATTCGATCAGTTTAATGCCCGATTTATAGTCGATAACGTTAACTTTAACTTAACCGTAACTTAGGACACCTCAAAATTTTGATTTATAGTCGGTAAGAAATTACGTATTCATCGACGTTTGATTTGATATTAATTTTGGTTTTGTAATCAATTTTAAAAATCAATCAATTCTTGAAAAGTAACAAACTGATTTTAAAATCAAAATTTAAAATAATGAAAGTCGAAACAAACATTTGATACAAAATTTAAAGTTAACGTTAAGTTAAAGGTACCGACTATAAATCGGGCATTCAGACATAATATAATAAAGCTATTTAAAGTACAATTTAATTATTATATTAAGATAATATTATGCAACGATCATGTAATGATGGTTATTAATACACGAGCATTAACCGGGACGCGAGTGTATCAATAACCATTACATGAAAGTGGCATACGCTTTTTTTTCTACACCCGGTAAATAACGAAGAACGAAAATTGCAACGATAATTTTTTTTTGCTGTCAGATATTTTATTTTTGATTCATACAAACTATGGTATTCAAACAGTAGGCTTTGTTTTTGCTGCCGGCAATTCTTCTTGTCGTCGATAATTTTGCTTTGTCGTTATGAAAATTCTTTGTTGTCATATTTTTTTCTAACAAAATGAAATATAATTTTATCTTAGTAGGCGCATAAATGCTATAAATTTGTAATTTATGTTTGACAAATAAACATAAACAAGCAATCATTTATGAATGAAAACGGACATTTTTATTATTTGCAATTTTACATAATTTTTTATAAGCTGAATAATTTGTAGAAAAAACTTTATTTAGAAACTAATAATTGTTATCTTTTAAATAAAATTATAATTTAAAAAAAATTATCTCATTAAATAACACTCTTCATTGAAATTTTTGTCTAAAATTTTTCAATTTTACTCATTAAATTATTTTTAAGCAACACTGCTCAATCAAACCACTACTTAAACCACTCGTCCTTCGGACTCGTGGTTTATTGTGCGCTTTGATTCGCAGTGTTGCTAAATAATTTAATTCGTAAAATCAAAAAATTTTCGAAAAAATTTCAATGACTCGTGGTATTACAACCGAAAATTTCAATTTTCAAATTTCAAATTTCAATTTTTTTTCCCATACGAAAATTTCAACAAACGTCAAATGCATAGCATGTTTGATTGAAAAACTATGGGTTTCTTTCTATTGATTAAAAATCTGTATCGAAATGAATATCATTATAAAACGGATTTTGGCCATATAAGTGTATTTTTATAGTCCGGGTGTAAAAAAAAGTATTATATACTCACATAATCAGTAAATTATTTAAATTATCGCCTTTATACCTAATTAATTAAATAGAATTTACGAAGAAATTTGCAAATCAACAACTTTATTATAACAAACTTTTTAAATGAAAGAGCACGATTCTAATATAGAATTCCAATTTTTTTGACGCGTTCGTAAATTAAAATACTATTTTTGTATCATGGACAAAAAAAGTTGTTTGGTTGAAATTACACAAACCTGTAATGCAAATCGTCTTTTACATACAAATAACTCGATAAATTTTATTTTACATTCGCAGCTGAAACTTCTGAAAACTATCCATATACCAAGGGTATGTAAAAACAAAATCAAAAACCAAAACCGAAAAGTTTATTTGCACAAAAGCAAATTAAAAAAATTCATTAAAAACCAAATAATGGTGTTAAAACATTATTCTAGAATAAAAATGAACTATATCACGTACATAATTGAAAAACTTGCAGTATGATATTAAAATTTCGTACAAAAAAATTATCGTACATGCAATACATATACAATTATACATACATCCATCATTTTATTAGCATTTTCTATTATGATTTGATATTCTAGCTAACAAACATTCGTTGTCCTACCTTTTATCCGATTTTGTCTTTTATATTATAACCTTTTATGTTTTAGCATGTTCGTTTCATTTTATTTATGTATTTGTTGTTTAATTAATAATTTAAATATTATTTTATAGGAGACAAGTTGGCTGAATTAGGTGCACAAGAAACATCATCTGTAATTGTTGAAACAGTCTCAAAAGTAGCCAAAGCTAATAAACATCTAGGCCCAATTTTACCGGTTTTCAAATCAGACGCATCTAGAGTTGTATCAAAAGGAATGGGATTGAAAAAAGCTTATATTGGAAAACAAAATCAATTTACACTTAGTGCCGGTGATGCTGGTAAGATCGTTTAATTTTTCCTTATTGTGATTTTTTTAATAGGTTTTTTTTCCAGGTAACAATATTTTATATGTTGGTATGTACGGACCAAAAGGACCTTGTGAAGAGGTTTTCATTAGGCACACAGGACGTAATAACTATCAAATCAATTATTTGGTACGAGAACGTGGCGAACATATCTTAATTGTCAAATGGGGTGATGATCATATTCCTGGATCTCCATATAAAATAGAAGCATAGATTTAACAATACATATATAGAAAAACAAAATCAAAACTTTTAATTTATCTCGTTTACATAAAAAAAACTTTTAATGAATTATTATTAATATATTATATTATTATTTTTTTTACTTCAAAATCCTTTCTTCCAAAATATTATTATTATTCGTTAAAACTTTTATTTTGTCTACCCTTTTTTATATATTATTTTTTAAATCATAATAAATCAACATGAATTTATTCTTTTCAAATTATTTAATTTTTTTGATCTAAATCGTTTAAAACAAAAGCAATATAAAAACATGTAAATATAAATATTATTAAATATTATCGTATTAAAATATAAAAAAAGAAAATCAAAATTAAAACTAAAACTTAAAATAATAAATAATAATATGCCATTTAATAATTTTATAAGATATAAAAAGAAGAAATATATTATAATTGTTATTATTATTATTTACACAAAAAAAAACTGAAATTTTAATAAAATTTATAAAAAAAAGTATATCGAAATTGTATTAAATTTTAATTTTAAATCGGAATTTAAACAAAAAAATAATGTTAATTTTTATTTCAATTTAATTTAAGAGTTTATATATAATATAAATATGAAAATTATATAATTAAAAATGTACGATAAATATTAATAAAATAAAATGTTAACTCTGTTTTTTTATTAGAAGAATAACGAACTCATTAATTTTTAAAAAAATTAAAATTCAAATTTACCAATTAATTCAGTAAATTATTTGTGATATAACATCACCCCGATGGAAAATCTCCCATCAAGAATAATATAAGAACTGAATCTAAAAAATTATGGTGCAAATTATGAAACATTTTGCAATCCATACAATTTTAGAGCGATCTAGTTTCGAACCAATGAGAAAATTTTTAAACTTTAAAAAAGTCTATCATTCTCATCAGGGCTAGCCGACTAGATAAACTCTACCAAAAAATGTCAACGCTAATGTATATAACCAAATATTAGGTTACAACACTAGCGAAGTGTAAGAACAAAAAATTTACATAAACATACATTTAATAAATTCAGGTTTAGTCAATTAATTTCTCTGGTGATCACTGTTTTGTTATACTCTAGACATTCTAGTATTGAATAACAAACTTGTATCTGTGAGAAGAAGATGACTAGTCTTCACTTACATTAGCGTTGACATTTTTTGGTAGAGTTTATCTAGTCGGCTAGCCCTGATGAGAATGATAGACTTTTTTAAAGTTTAAAAATTTTCTCATTGGTTCGAAACTAGATCGCTCTAAAATTGTATGGATTGCAAAATGTTTCATAATTTGCACCATAATTTTTTAGATTCAGTTCTTATATTATTCTTGATGGGAGATTTTCCATCGGGGTGATGTTATATCACAAATAATTTACTGAATTAATTGTTGATCATGTGTCAATAGACACAAGTGAAGACTAGTCATCTTCTTCTCACAGATACAAGTTTGTTATTCAATACTAGAATGTCTAGAGTACAACAAAACAGTGATCACCAGAGAAATTAATTGACTAAACCTGAATTTATTAAATGTATGTTTATGTAAATTTTTTGTTCTTACACTTCGCTAGTGTTGTAACCTAATATTTGGTTATATACATTAGCGTTGACATTTTTTGGTAGAGTTTATCTAGTCGGCTAGCCCTGATGAGAATGATAGACTTTTTTAAAGTTTAAAAATTTTCTCATTGGTTCGAAACTAGATCGCTCTAAAATTGTATGGATTGCAAAATGTTTCATAATTTGCACCATAATTTTTTAGATTCAGTTCTTATATTATTCTTGATGGGAGATTTTCCATCGGGGTGATGTTATATCACAAATAATTTACTGAATTAATTGTTGATCATGTGTCAATAGACACAAGTGAAGACTAGTCATCTTCTTCTCACAGATACAAGTTTGTTATTCAATACTAGAATGTCTAGAGTACAACAAAACAGTGATCACCAGAGAAATTAATTGACTAAACCTGAATTTATTAAATGTATGTTTATGTAAATTTTTTGTTCTTACACTTCGCTAGTGTTGTAACCTAATATTTGGTTATATACATTAGCGTTGACATTTTTTGGTAGAGTTTATCTAGTCGGCTAGCCCTGATGAGAATGATAGACTTTTTTAAAGTTTAAAAATTTTCTCATTGGTTCGAAACTAGATCGCTCTAAAATTGTATGGATTGCAAAATGTTTCATAATTTGCACCATAATTTTTTAGATTCAGTTCTTATATTATTCTTGATGGGAGATTTTCCATCGGGGTGATGTTATATCACAAATAATTTACTGAATTAATTGTTGATCATGTGTCAATAGACACAAGTGAAGACTAGTCATCTTCTTCTCACAGATACAAGTTTGTTATTCAATACTAGAATGTCTAGAGTATAACAAAACAGTGATCACCAGAGAAATTAATTGACTAAACCTGAATTTATTAAATGTATGTTTATGTAAATTTTTTGTTCTTACACTTCGCTAGTGTTGTAACCTAATATTTGGTTATATACATTAGCGTTGACATTTTTTGGTAGAGTTTATCTAGTCGGCTAGCCCTGATGAGAATGATAGACTTTTTTAAAGTTTAAAAATTTTCTCATTGGTTCGAAACTAGATCGCTCTAAAATTGTATGGATTGCAAAATGTTTCATAATTTGCACCATAATTTTTTAGATTCAGTTCTTATATCAAATTTACCAGTTTGATTATTTGTGTTGTGAGAAATGATTATATGTGTATGCGGTGAATTTTGTTTTTAACAGTGCAATTTAGTACCGATGGATAAGGATTTAAAAAAAATTTTAATACTCTGTTTTAAATTAAATTAAATACTCATTGAATTTTTAAAAGGTACTTCGAGCCGGCTCACCAACATTGGTTTGTGCGTAAAAGTATGTAATAAAATAAAGGGATATTGCTAGATTGATGAAACTCCAGGTGAATATTTTAAAGATAAAAGAAAGAATTACTAATCTGAGCATTTGTGAAACACGAGAAACAATTATATATAAAACAATCATATATAATGCAAGATTTTTTAGAAAACGATAAGATAAAACGATAGTTTTATAGACAAAACCAAATAACAAAGGAAGATGATTGGATTACAGTGAGCATCAGGAGTTGTCCCTTTTCTTTAAGAAAAAGAAAACAAGTCGTGCTGTTTTACGAAAGCCATTCTTAAATTCTGGATCCTTAGTTTGAGCATCGGCGATTGCAGTTTAATTGATATTCTAAGGAGTTCGATTTGATTAATGGTATTCAACTACATTATCAAGTCCAAGAATCTGTCGTATGTCTGTGGTTAACAATGATAAAATTCAAAACGTGAAAAGGAAAAAATTTCCCACTTCTGAAAGGTAACCTATGTACAACAAGGAGATCAAAGATTGAATTCTAATTGAATGCTAAATGCTCCACAAATTCTAAATCGAGCTAAACTGAAAAACTAATTTTAAAGATAGATTTTTCTTGGACCTATAGATGGAGAATTGATATGTTCGCCAGGCAGGCTTGATACAATTCTACACAAATTTAGAATGCAAATGTCACATGTAGTTAACTACAAAATCTATGTCCGTAAAAATAATTTGTCAATTTAGCACGCTTTAGAATTTGGAGAGTATTTAGCATTCAAATAAACTTTAGTCTTAACAAGGCAAAAATCTAGAACACGTAAAATAGTGTGCCTATGTCACTGAAACGATGATAAAAGTGTATACTAGTGATCGAACAAGTAAAAGCTCAACGAAAAGAAAATCGTCCCTTATGTAGATTAGATAGCAGAATCGGGGGCAATAAGAGACAGATTTGATTTTCCTCAGATTTCCTAAACAGAAGTAGCAGGAATGACCAAAACTTTGACGCCAGTACCGAAAAGGTATTATAAGGTATGAAATGGTGTTTGTTGCCACAAACCGCTATATGCGGCGAGCCGTTTTGTTTGTTGAATTAGAAGAGTAACGCGAGTCAGCGTGACATTTTATAGAGAGCTAATAATAAAAAAAAATGTAGAGATCTTCACCGCGGATCGAAACCTAAAAACATTGTTTCGAAAGAAAGATAAAGAGAGAGTTAGAGGGAGATAGATAGAGAATGAGAGAGAAAGACCATAGTTACCCATTGCAATAACTAAATTGTGAATAGAATCGCTTCACAAATTATAAATGATGGGTTAAATGAAGCCGATTCTGTCGCCGAGACGCACAAAGATAACTTGACTAGCGAGACTTAAATTAAGTCTGAAAATTAATATAATGTCGGGACAATCGAACGGTGAAAGGAAGATGTCAAATTCAGGTTTCAATTTTGACCTACCATAAATTTTCTGCATTCATAAATATTATTTTAAGTTTGATATAATGTTAAACATATTAAAAAAAAAGTTGTACCTGATGTATTATGATACTGTAGATCCTGAATCCATAGATCACTGGATCATATATCCGGCTAGAAGGACCAATATATTCACAAAGTGACGGAAATTAGTGGACTGTATTTATATTTAGCAACGACACCGTTTGTGTTAAATCGTTAAATGTCATTTGGTAAATTATCATCCCCAGTCAATCGTTGTTGTAACCAGATTGGTTGCATATGTACATAAATTCGCATTTACAATGATACAATTTACAATGAGACCCAAGAGTTCAAAAAAAATTTCAGATTTCTGACAGCATGCTTCGTTTGGTATTATGTGAATTCATAGATAGCTGATCCAATTGTGATTCAAAGCAATTCGACTCTGTATTCTAATTTAAACCCAATACTAATGCAACTGATGAGTTTAGATTGGTCCCTTGACGTCAATTGTTTTATGTGAGAAAAATTTCATTAATTCAAAACCACGGCGTTAATTAAATCAGCTTTCAATTTGAGAGCCTCGTCGATGGTGCCGGCAATTTGTGCATCTAATGGAAATTTACTATTTCTAGAAACGGAGCACTGACAGTACCGCCCTGGTTAAACATTCCAATTAAAACCAATTGATAAAAATGAATTGGATTAATCGGAATTCTGCATTGGGAATTTTCAATTAATTCCTATTCAAAAAATCTATTTCCATTACAATCCTATTCATTCCTGTTAAATATATCTATTTTATTTTTCAACCGGAATTTATAGGATTCTATAATATGAAATGTATATAAATAGGAATTAATTGGAAATTTCCATTGCAGAATTCCGATTAACCCTATTCATTCCTATTAAATCTTTTCCAATTAAATCCTGTTAATTTCATAAGATTATTTAATTTTTTCTAAGTTCTTTTTTCCTATTGAATCTCTTAATTTCCGATTGAAATTCAATTGGAAATTTCCATTAGAATCCTACAGAACCTCTTTTCTTGTTGAATTCCATTCATTCCGATTGAATTTTAATTGGTAGCTCAAAGTCTTCCTATTAAACCAATTCAATCCGATTTAATCCTATTGAAATTATTTTGGAATTAATAGGATTCAATAGGTTTGAATTGGAATGTTTAACCAGGGCGTACGTCACTGTACAAAGTATTGTGATTGCTTGCGCCAAAATAAATACTGAAAATTTTGTTGACTTTCTCTAACCATGATTTGTCTATACATCTTCGTAATGTCATCGGCAAATACGATATATGATGCATCCGAAATCGAACTAATAAAGAGAACAGATTTATCTGAATTGTTGAACCGACCAGTGACCGACCAATTGTTAAACAGTCATTCAATGATAATCTAGATGACGTTTTTGATGAGGCTTTGGACACAACTCTCAGTTTAGTTGTGGCGTTTTATCCTTTATTAGGGGGATCGTTGATCGAAGTATCCGCTGGAGACATATGCAAAAGAGTGATGTAGTCTTGCATGAAATTTCGGTGCTGTTGATATCTCTCTTCCTTTCCAAAGAGTCTTTTTACGAATTGATAAATTGACGTTAGGCTGTGGCCTGTGAAGTGCGAATGTCTTAATTCCCCAATATTAGATTCTATAAGCAACTCGACTTCATAGCGTCCATCATCTAATCGCTAAAAGGTCGAAGCACAATGCTTTTCGCATATTGTTTCCTCGTGAGACCAAAGGGGCTTAAAACATAGAACTTCAGGTTAACAGAAAAATTTGATAACCTTGAGGAAGTAGTAATATATGTCTTATAGGTAATTGTTCGTTTCTGAGGCTCCAATCCCTGATATTGTCTTTGATGTCCGATATTTTATCCCATGGTTAAACATTCCAATTCAAACCTATTGAATCCTATTAAATCCAATATAATTTCAATAGGTTTAAATCGGATTGAATTGGTTTAATAGGAAGACTTCTATCTACCAATCGGAATGAATGGGATTCAACAAGAAAAGAGGTTCTGTAGGATTCTAATGGAAATTTCCAATTGAATTTCAATCGGAAATTAAGAGATTCAATAGGAAAGGAGAACTTAGAAAAAATAAAACTATCTTATGAATTTAACAGGATTTAATTGGAAAAGATTTAATAGGAAAGAATAGGATTAATCGAAATTCTGCAATGGAAATTTCCAATTAATTCCTATTTATATATATTTCATATAGAATCCTATCCATTCCGGTTGAAAAATAAAATAGAGATATTTAACGGGAATGAATAGGATTGTATTGGAAATAGATTTTTTGAATAGGAATTATTTGAAAATTCCCAATGCAGAATTCCGATTAATCCAATTCATTTTTTTCAATTGGTTTCAATTGGAATGTTTAACCAGGGATGGCCTTTAAAATATTACAAGTATTTCTGGTGACAAAATTCAGTAGAGAAGTAAATCGGAACAACTCATTTGTCTTCTATTATATGTCACATAATATTGGCAGTACTGTACTCAGTACTGTACTGTACATATATATATAATCATCGCCATCTTGAAATACATTAATAAAGTCAGTCTAAATTCATCATTCTTGCCTTTCACTTAACAAATATTAAACTTAAAAGTGTTTGCAGTTTTAATTCGACGTCATATATTTACTTTTATAGCCGCTTTCCAATTTCCAGTGAATTACTGAATCATTTTTCACTTCAAGACACAAAAAATGAAAAAATAGGCTGGCAGGAAGTTTGAGATATCGATGTCGACAATCGCCAATTTTACATATAAAACGAAAATATGCTGCCATTCCTAGATCCGTTGCTCGATTCAGTTCAAAATTCGGCACGGTGCATGTTTTGCTCCCACCTTTCAGTTTATATGTCACTTGCTATGATTTGCGACTACTCATTTTTCTGCATTAAAAAGAGGATAGGTTCCACAATTCCACTTGCATATTTTGAAAAATTTTTGTCCAAAAAAATTATGCTGGCAAGAGCTCTTATAGATATCCATCTATTCGAAATCAGTCAAAATACGACGCAACTGCTGCGTAAAACTGGCCATAAAACGACAGTCATAAATTTTACATACAAAGCGAAAATATGCTGCCAAAGCCTAGACCCGTTGTTCGATCAAGCTCAAACTTCAGCACGGTGCGTGTTATGGTTCCACATTTCAGTTTATATGTCACTCGCCATGATTTGTGACTACTTGTTTTTCTGTATTAACTATATTGCACTATATTGCATATTTTGAAAATTTTTTGTCCAAAAACTAAATGGAAAAACATGCTGGCAAGAAGCTCAAATCAGTCAAAATACGACGCAATTGCTACGTAAAGTTTATACTGAACGTAAATTGAGCTACTACAGAACGTATGTCTATTTGAATTAAATTGAATAAAGTGAAGATAAAAAGTAGGTTCATCGTTTCAACATATTAATATTTTGTTATTTACGGTGTGTGGTCTTTTAAGATAATTAAAAATTAAATCGGCACATTTTTGTTTGTGTCTAAATTTTCGATTTTTGTGATGTATTGTTTAAATGTAAAAAAATTACTGTTTATGTTGTTTTGGCTCTATTTTTGATGATTTACTGAATATTAGGCCAATTAGGCCCGCTATACACTTGAGCTAAGCTATGCGAACTATGCGAACTATGTTTTCTGTATATAACGTAATCAAATGGATGACTATACACTTGAGCTAAGTTGATAGCTTAGCTCAAGTGTATAGTCATCCATTTGATTACGTAATATACAAAAAACATAGTTCGCATAGCTTAGCTCAAGTGTATAGCGGGCCTTAAGACAACAATAAATTCTTTCAGGAATTCATTATTTTATTAATTTTTCATGTTAACGGTCTTAATTTGAGCAAATTTAAACTCTCAAAATTATACCAATTGAGTTAGCTCAATTTCATACAACTGTATCTATCTTCATATTAATTCTCTACATAATTTGACAGCTACCATGCGTTTATATTTACATTATCAAATAAGTAAATATTTCAAATAAAATGTCTTCTTGGAAAAAAGCATCGAAAACAAACCAAAAAACTCATCGTGAACGAGCTCAACCAGAGCATCGCCAGCATTTAGGTATACTTGAGAAAAAACGTGACTACAAACGTAGAGCTGAAAATGAACACGAAAAAGAAGGAACGTTAAAGCTACTACGAAAACGAGCGCTAACTAAAAATCCCGATGAGTTTTACCATCATATGATAAATTCCAAGACACAAGAAGGGGTATAGATAGAGTTAATAAATTTAAAATTCAATTCAATGATATTTTTAAAAAAAATTCCAGGAGCACCATGAAAATGAGAAAAAAGATGAACATACCCCGGCACAAATAAAATTAATGGAAACACAAGATTTAAAATATATAATAATGAAACGAACAATGGAATTAAAAAAAATTCAAAAACTTCAATCCCAGTTGCACATGATTGATGTGTCGAATCAAGTAAAAAATCAACATACATTTTTTGTTGATTCTGATGAAGATTTTGATTTAGCGAAACGATTGGATACACATCCTAGTTTAATTGATCGTAAAACAAATCGTCCTAGATTAGCTGATCTTGAAAAATTTGTATTACCGGATATCGATGAAAAGGTACGAAAAAAATCTATTTTTATTTATTTATTTAAAATATTTCCGTTTATTCAGACATTAAAATCTATAAATGAAGAACGTGATAAGTCATACAAAGAGTTAAGCCGGAGAATAGAAAGGGAGAGGGAACTGAGTATCATACAACAAAAATTGGAGATAAAGCGATCGTTACAAGAAAAACGTCAAATTAAACCAAAAAGAATGAAGGATGGTACAAAGGATCATGCACCGGTTTATCAATTTCCATATGAAAGAAAAAAATAAATATACTGTATTCGTACACCGAAAATTTAACTATGCTTTGCTGATTTACTGGATGGTCCACCATCTTCACCGCTCGCTTTTCGTTTTTGTATAATATTTTGAATTTTTTGCCATTCACGGTCCAATTCAGCTTTTTCGTTTTTCTCAGTTTTATGCTTACGAGTTTTACGACCATCCTGCATTTTTACACCATACTGAAAAGCTGCTTTCGGTAGAGCTTCTTTTGTACTCATGTAATCTGAATATTCCTCTTGTGTATCGAAATCCCATCGACCAATTGGTCCTTTTTTATTTCCCAGATCCATTTTGGTATAATCAACTTCATCATCTGAATCATCAATTGCATCATTCATTTCCTCCAACCCTGGATAACATTCAGCATATCCTTCTGGTTCGGCTGTTATTCGTGATATAAACGCAGATATACGTGGAGGTGGTGGTGGGACTGAAATTCAACGATAAAAAGTTGAATACAATATAATTGAAGTATATTTAAATTATAATTACGCATTAAACCGCCGCTATCTTGTTCTTGTTCATCTTTTTCATTTGATTTGTTGAAATAATTCCCGCTTGACTGATTAAACTCATTGATATTGGATTTCGATTTATCCCGTCCTTCTCTACTAGACTCGTGGCGACGAGATGGTTTGTATTCTCCGATATCACCGAAAATTGAATCGTCATGTTTGTTTCCACGTTTGTCATCGGTTTTGAAAAGTGGTTTATCTTTGTCCTGGAAGAATAAATCAATTTATTTCCAATCTTACACTAATGTAATTCTCACAAACTTACTCTTCTCTTATTTTTCTTTCCTCTTCCACCTTGTCTTAGGTAAGATAAAATTTGTGCAAGTTTATTGATAACAATATCATTTGTTGTTAACGTCTGAATATCTTCAGTTGATACTGGAACGTCTGCTTTCGATCTAACAAGAGTTGTTGGTATATCTGATTCAAGATTTTCATCATCAACCAAATCAATAACGTACGCCATCCGACCGGGAGCAAATAATTCATTTTTCTCAATGATTTTAGAGTTCCATGCCGTGATTATATTATGAATATTTTTACCCAAAACTGAATGGAATTCCAATTCATTTTTTTTACTAACTTCAATTGCAGCCGCCTCTTCTTCTTTTACAGCTTCTTCCTCCTTCTCATCATCTTGTTCCTGTTCCTTAACCACAATTTCACTACGAACTTTTTGAAGTAAAGCATAATCAAGACCTTTTACTAAATGAGTGTGTTCCATATCACCACCCAAAAATTTAGATTCTTGAATCATTTGCTTCCTTCTTTCCGCTGCATCAATTCCCGATTTAACATCTGGAGCGACAGCACGATATGCACTATTCGCATTTCCTGTTGTTTCAACATTTTGGTAATCGGGATTAGCACCATCACGTCTTTCTCGAGCACGATCACGGTATTTTTCAGCTAATTCTGCTAATTTTGTATCCTCTTGTTTCTTCAATGCCGCATAGAAATTTTTCTTTTTCCGCCGAGCTTCATTACGTTCGGTTGATGATTTCCAAACGGTTGAGCTAACAACAAAGAAGTTATATATAAACAAATAAATAAATCGTGATTAGTAACATATAAAACCTGGATTTTGACATAGCCTCCCTAATTGACCCAGAAGCATGAGGTGCTCCGCTCGGCGTACTTCTCGGTGTCATCAAAAGTTTACGAAAATCATCATTTGTTAATCGCTGTGTCGATGGAGTTTCATCACACATATTCTCCGGTTGTGGCATTTTAATTTTTTATTTTGATCTTTTATAAAAATTAACAATAAATTTCTTCAATATTTTGACATTTCAACAAAATTTTGATTATTGAAGTTTGTTTTCGTGTTTTCTTCTAACCAAGCTTATCTGCCCTCTTTGAAAAGGAATCAAAACTGCGGTTATTGGTATAAAAAAATAATAATATAAAATCTTGACGTTTTGTCTTCTTTTTTTTCTTCAGAAGAAATGCAATATTGTTTTCTGCATTTCCATAAAAATTATTTTAAAATAATAAACTTAAAATATTAATAAATGGATATGTATTAAATAATTCATATAAATTATTAAATGAGAATTAATATTTAAAAAGTGGCTAAAGTGTTTTGTTCTTCAATAATTTCGGTTTTTATTTTTAACATTCAAGTTATTGAATAAAATAAATTATTTTAATAGAAACATCATAAATAAATAAGTGAAAAATGGCTATGTCAAAAGGTTTACGGGTTTTAGAAAAGTCGAAACCACCGACACCGCATAGTGTTTTACTTGAACACAGGAATAAAACAGATACACTTCTATTTGAATCACAAGCCATAGCAATTCTATGTAAGTAAATTTTTAATTTTGGATTACCTTCGTTGTGTGAATCTTTCTAAATTTTTGATATGCTTGAATGAGTTTGAATAACAATATGTTGTTTTTTTTAACTTAATTTAATATAGATATTCGTATTTCCCAGACGTATTAAATTTATCTTGTTTGTTTTTATTCATCAATATACTAAGTTTTATAAATAAACAAATTCTATAGAATTTCGCTATCATATAGAATTTGGATTTTATTTTGCTGTGTCAGTTTCATTCGTAACCGGTTTAGTTGAATAAGATGCGGCATGGAAGACAAAGGTAAAAGCTACGTAGTAACTTGAAGTAACATCTACGAATACCAAACTTAAATTTAAACTACGATGTTGTATCAAGTGTTTTGTTTACGGCTAACAAATATAGGGAACGTATTCACTTGAAGTCAGTCTTCCTTATGGCCTGTACTATTTTTCTTTTGATGTTATCTGCCATCTATGTTCAAAAAAGTAAAGTTTACAGAAGATTCGGCTCATCGATCCTCAATCCTCGGTAACTTTCTAAGTCGCAGTAGATTACGGGCACGGTTTCACATCTTTTTTTCTGCTTTTGCCCTTGAAACCATTGATATCGCCGCCTGTCTTCTGCTTCGATTCTCTACATTTCGATCGCCGTACCGATTCTCTACCACATGGTTGAGTCATTATTAGAGCGGCAACGTGTTGGCCACTTCACAACGCTCAAGATAATTCAAAGCTACTATTTAGGAAAAATAAGGCAGATAAGATTATAACCGTATAGATATGGAGAGTTGTTGGACTGCAATGCTGCTGACTTGTGCTCTCTTTATTCCTCCTCTGATATGGATGTCACTGATCAAACTAGACTAAACATTGACAGGAAAATGTATCCATTCTTCTACTTCTTTACTTTGGCAAAGTCTTTGACACTATGGACCATTCTCTTCAGGTGGCTAAGCTCAAGGTTCGGTTTTTCTTTTCATTCAGTGCATGTAATCTCATATATTCATATTTAACGAACGTTATCAACCTGTTTACTCTCTTGATAAGATGCGCTTCCCATCGCTAAGGGTGTTTCACAGGGTTCCATTTTGGGACCTCGGTTTTCAATATTTATCAATGATATTGCCAAATCTTGCCTGTAAGCTACGGTCCAACTCTTCTTTAATGACGTTCAACTTCTTAATGCTAGGCCTCGACTAAATTTACATGACTGCATTCAAGAACTAAATTGTGACCTTAGGTCTATTCTGGTATTCCCTTAAATCCTGCTAAATCCCAAGCATTGTTGTACAACTCTTGCTCTGAAGCAGTTACAAGAAGGTCATCTATTCAACTGGGAAGTCATGCACCAGCCTGTTCATGCCAGAAATCTGTGTATGTAAAATTTGGGATTGTCGATTTATGGCCAGTTTTACGTAGCAAGCGTTGTATTTTGAATAATTTCGATTACATGGATATCTAGAGCCCGCTTATTTTTTAAATAATTTTTTTTGACAAAAATTTTGCAAAATATGCAAGAGGTTAGCCTATCCTTTTTTAATCCAGAAAAATGAGTAGTTGCAAATCTTGGTAAGTGACATATATCCTGAAAGGTGGGAGCAAAACATACACCGCGCTGAAGTTTGAGCTTAGACGAGCAACGGGTCAAGGAATGGCAGCATATTTTTGTTTTGTATGTAAAATTTTTGATTGTCGATTCGTGTCAATAAGCATGTGAGAAGACACACAATCTGCTCGTTTGTCTTGTGATAATAAAGAATCCAGTAATGACACCCACAACCATGCTGATAACTGAGCGATTTATTCGATATCAGTTGATCAGACTTGAAGTGGTCCAGTGACCAGTACAGACCAGATCTGCCTAGCAATCACGCATATAATGCCCTCTGACCATCTTAAATTTATGTGCTAATGCGCCTCCTATTGGAGAAGCAGTTTGCATGAAGTAAGAAAGTCCCAAACTGATCATCTTTGCACAAGATATGAAATGCCTTGCCGAGCGTACTTTGCAGATAGTTCTGGGTTAATTTCGACGTGGTGAGGTTCGGCTCTAAACCCTTGATCGACTCTAGAAGTCTAATTCTCTTTAAATGTAGCATATCCATTACAGATATTATATTATACTTCAAGCAGTCTGCGGCCTCTTTCATAGTTCCAAGTCCAGCCTGAAAGACCCTGCAGTGAACAGACAGGCGAAAATAGGGGTTTATTTAGTTCTTTGCAGAATACTCCACAACCAACTTCATGTCGAACAATTTGTGTAGGTGTTGACAACACCAATATGTTTATCTAATTCTTTTTCCCAATTCTCTCGAAGGAGTAGCAGTTGTGAAACCAGCCTCTTAGGATTGTTTTGGAATGGAATAGTCTATACTCGGGAGAATATTCCTATACTTATCAGAATTGAGGGGTCCCCTATATTATTGCTACTCCACATACCGCAACTCCACATACTACAAACACCAAACCGTAACCATACACAGTAGAGTTGATCGAACTATCGAGGCAGCATGTCGTATGTCCAGTATCCAACGTGGGTCTCGAGACCCCTATTGCTTTTGCAATAGGAAAGAAGTATGGTAGCTTTCCTTACTATTTCTAGAATATTGAGTTTCCAGCTTAGTTTACTCTCCAGAATGAGCCACAAAAACTTAATCTTGACTGTTACACTCAGTCTGACGTTGAGAGTTATAGAGTCAAATTATATACATGCGAGTAGAGTACTCACCGAGACAGGACCTGACACCCATGACACCCAGTGACTCCTCCTCCCAAATCCAAAAGCGAGTGAGCGATTATCGTGGAACTAACATTGTTGAAACCTCCTTCAATATCGCAGAAAGTAACCATAGAAAATTTATTACAGTTTAAAAATTTCTCAATTTGACGGATGAAATTGGGCAATAAGTCTGTAATATCCTTGCAGTGTGCATGTTGAGGTGCTGATAACCTTGTAGGTTCCATTGTACCTTTCAAAAAGCATTCTATCAATCTTACCAGTGTTTTCAAAAAATATGAAGAGTGACTAATTTGACTAAGATCTTTGGATTGCAATGAGAACGGACAAGCGTCCTTAGGTATAAAAATAAGTTTTCTAGACATGTGACATAACACGGGGTTCCTTCTAAAAAGCACTAGCAGCAAAGGCAGAGTTGGGTAATTGGTTTTACGAATGTCAGCATGGATAAAACAAGCCGGTTCTACAGACTTGAAGAACTTAAAGTTTTTAACAACCCGCAAGATTTTACCAGTGTTAATGGTTTGCTCGGCAAAGTCCTGACTCGCCCTATTTCCATGCGTCATAACCGCTGGTGTCTTAATGCATTTCTAGCAGGAGTTTTAAAGACCGCGCATGAATTGGTCCACTGACCATCCGTTTATTGTTGTTGTTGTTGTAGCGACGGGGTTGGTGCTAATCCTCTTGCTCCATGTCCAGGTTCAGGAACTCTGCTACTGCTCTTGGACGGTACCATAAATCTTCCTTCGTCAGGTTGGTTGAGTTTTCACTTTTCAAGACATCTGAATAGGTACTCTACATCGTGCGGCGTGCCCTCACATGCGGGACACTTGTCAATAATTTCAAGATCAGCTCTGCTCATGTAGTTGTTTAGGCTGCGTGACCAACCGGATCTTAGTCTCATCCGATCATTCTAGATAACTCGGCACGGTGGGACCTAGTTGATAATACTTTGTGAAATCTAGATACCACAGAGGACTCCTGTATTTCGTTACTGTAGTCAGTAGCCTTTACACGCATGGAGCTATCAATTTTTTTTATTTTTGAGCTACGGGAGTGACAACCTCGCCAGTCCCTGCTATTGATATACGAGCTAACGTGAGATATCACATACCACTGGAAATAGCAGTGAGATATGACTAGCCAAGGTGATATCTTAGGGGTGCTGGTGGATGAATTCTATTCAGTCAACGGTAGCGCTTTCAAGTTTCAATCTTAGCTATGGAGTATTCCTTGTTAATGCCTCATTATTGCTTACTGGAAGAATCGAGCCTTTATATAACTCTATGTGTGAGCTTTAATCATTGAGGAAGGAAGTGGGTTGCATGATCAAGAAATATGCCACTAGCTGGATTAGTTTTGTTCCTGCAAATTGTTAAAACAAATTTGCTGTTTACCTTTTATTTTTATTTTTTCTATCCTATCATGAAATATTGGCCTTTGTCATATTGTTATAGGATTTATTGTGTGTTGTGTATTATAAAAATTATAAATAAAAAACAAACAAAAAAACTAATTTGCGTCCATCAACACCTTAGAACCCATGTTGTGTGGGACGTTGGTCTCAAAAGGTTTTTATGTGTTGTGACACATATTATAATTCCTACTACACAACACTTTTAATAAAAAAAACCTCTTGCTGCATGCAAACTACTACTACAAAAGCAGCACATAGGCGCTCAAATTTCCAAGCAGATCTTGGGTCTGTTCAACTGATATTAATAAATCGCAGATATGTCAACATGGTTGTGGGTATCATTATTAGACACTATCTTATCGGAAAATATGCGAGTCGAATGGGTGTCTTCTCCAATGACTACTGTCGCAGCTGCAATAACAAGCAGGAGGAGGCAACTGTTCTCCTCATTTTTTGCTGGTGTTCTAGTCTGACTCAGGTTAGACTCAAGTTTCTGGGTGCACGCACCTTTCATTTTTTATTTAGCGTATGGTTTTTTTTGTGACACATCAAAAAATTAAACTTAAAAATAGGTAGACTCTTCTATGAAATCTACCTAAAACAATACATGGATACACATTAAATGAACTTACAATCGATTTGATTGCGCGTCTTTTAAGTAAAAATTAAAAAGTAAAATATTTGAACATTGAGCAGTACATTTGAACATTAGATGTTTACATCGAGCGAGTCTATCCATGCTACTACATCGGGAGTTGCCAAATGGATGTCTGAGATGTTGCCATTGTAACGTCGAATTGGACACACAGTTGCAATGTGTTTTATAGTTTGTTGTGGAGCGCCGCAGTCACACTCACGGGACTCTGAAATGCCCCACTTGTAGAAAGAATCAGCACAACGTCCATGATTCGTTCTTATTCGGTTTAATGTAGTCCAGGTTGGTCATTTTGTAGTGTTATCTCACTAGGTGAGATAAAAAGTGAGATAAAATATTTGTCTTTGATAGATTGTATTAGATAAAATAAATCAATTAGACATAATTTTTTTATCTCACTATTTATCTCACCTAGTGAGATAACACTACAAAATGCCCACCCTGGTATGACGTGGCAAATCGAAACCAGGTTGGGTAGAAGTCGGGTTGGTAATAGAAAGGCCAGTTGTGTTGTAAAGTTGCCAGGAGGTGTCCCAGGCATCCAAGATATTAAAATCAGTTGCCAGCAGGTTGCTGGCAGTTTTATGTGGAGGCTTTCTTGACTTCAATCGACAACAAGTGTGGTCACCGTAATATTCGTGCAAGGGTAACGTGGTGTTGTTAGTTACCTTTTTATGTTCACGCATGAGAGCATGCGAGCGTCTGAGTGCAGGTGGAGCGATATTGCTTAACACAGGGAGCCAAGGTAAAGGGGTGGATCTGATAGTATCACTTATAGTACGCATCGCAGCATGCAGCTGGCAGTCAACTTTTTGAGTATGTGTGCTATTCAACCAGACTGGTGCGCCATACTCAGCCACTGAGTAAACCAGACTTAGAGCAGTTGTTCGGAGGGTAGCTGGAGTAGCACCCCATGTAGAGCCTGCCAGTTTGTGCAATATATTGTTTCTCGTTTTAAGTTTTTGTGACGTATTTTCTAGGTGGAGTTTAAAAGAAAGAGTTCTATCGAGAGTAATGCCCAGGTACTTTGGCTGTTGATTGTATTTAATGACAGTGCCGTTAAATAACACTGATAGTTCGTGTTTTGCCAGTTTGTTGTTTAAGTGGAAACAGGAGCTCTCGGTTTTACTTAGATTGGGAAATAAACTCCACGTTCGAAAGTAGTCATTCATTATCGCTAGGTCAGTTGAGAGCAAATCCTCCAAAACACCCATGTCTTTGTTTTGAGTGGCCAGGGTCCAATCATCAGCGTAACCAAATTTCTTTGATGTTGTGTCAGGAATGTCATGAATGTACAGATTAAAAAGTAATGGCGCCAGGACGGAACCCTGTGGTAAACCATTGTTAAGCATTTTAGACCTACTGCAGGAATTATTTAGATGAACTTTGAATACACGATTACTCAGCATGTTGTTAATTAAACGCGAGATGGTGCTGCAAGGTATTGCATTGAACAGCTTATATATAATCCCAATTCGCCAGACCGTGTCATATGCTGCAGTAAGATCGATGAATACTGCGCCTGTTTTTAGTTGTTTTTGATACCCAGCTTCGATATAGGATGTTAGAGCGAGCAATTGGTCAGTGCAACTGCGATTGGGACGAAAACCAGCTTGTTCGACTGGGATCTGGTCATTCAATATCGGTGCGATACGATTGTATATGAGCCGTTCTAGCAATTTATAGCAGGTGCTCAAAAGGGCAATCGGGCGATAGCTTCCTGGTTCATTGGATGGTTTACCTGGCTTAAGTATCGCTATCACTTTCGTAGTCTTAAAATGTTTTGGTAGGTTGCCGGTTTCTAGGACATTCGAGAAAAATTTAGTTAGCCACTGTTTTACATTTTTTCCAGCATTCTTAAGAAATTCTGGAAAAATGCCATCGTAGCCAGCTGCTTTTCCGTTTTTTGTTTGGGACAGAGCTGATTCTAGTTCTTCGCTACTAAAAGAGTTCGCATACTTCGATGGAGACGAGCAATTGCGCTTCATTTCTCTTAATTTGCGTTTAATTGTTCTCTTATGAAGGCGATTAATAGAAGCACGAGACATATTTACTATATGATTTGCGATGTCCTCTGGATTTATTTCATTGTTAGTACGAGTAATTGAGTTTGAGCCACCCAGTTTCCGAAGAAGACTCCATGCTTCCCTGCTTGAATGGGAAAAATCAATGTTTTCAACAGCCTTAATCCACTTTTGTTTTCTCGCGGCGTCCAGTGAGTATATTAAGTCATCAGCCACGTCTGCCTCACCACTACTAAGGTACACCTCATATAATATATCGCTCTCTTTACTCCAGCCCGGAATATAATCTTCACGAAAGCCTCTTGGGATGCATTTCTTTGCAGTTGAGATGATGGCTCCAACAAATCTATCGTAATTTTTAGGAATGGGTTGGATCCAGCGAATCACTGCATCCAACTTCATCCTATATTTATCCCAATCAGCTTTGTTAAAATTCCATCTAGGTTGAGGAGTAGAGTTAACGAGTGGAATTTGGATTCCTACCTCAAGAATTACTGGACGATGTTGAGAGCGTGGAAAACCTTGTAAGACAGTCCTAGATATTGGAATAGGGTTACGTTGTTCGTTTTTTGTGGAAAAACAGAGGTCGGGATTGTAATCACGTCGCCATCTTGCAGATCTAAAGGTTTTCAAGTCTTTCGCATCATATACCAGGAACATGTTGTTATCATCCGCCCAGTCGGTCAGTTGCACGCCATTGGTATTATTATTTGAGTAGGACCACTGAGTGTGATGGCTATTGAAGTCACCAGCATATTTTGCTGGATGGTAAAATAATGGTAGAGTAGCAGCTGGCCATCCTGTATTTGGAGGCTTGTATACGTTTACAATTTTCGTGTCCGATATATCAACAACAATAAGATGTATATCGTTGTCCGTCTGTGTAAGTACGTGCGTGCAGTTCACGATTTCTGACTTAACATACGTGGCAGATCCATATGATTGATGGTAAATAGCACTAATTAATTTGTAACCAACAATGTTTCCTCTAGAGGTAAGTTGCGCTTCATCTGCTGCATGCGTTTCTTGCAGAATTATAACGTCGATGTCGTAATCTTTTAATAATCTTTGTAAATGTTCAGTTTTTGACTTGCTTATGCCTTCAATGTTCAATTGCAAAATACGGACTAAAGGTCCAATATTTTTTGTCTTATGGTGCTGAAAAGTATCGTTGTTATTGTGATTCTGATTTTGGTTTTGGTTCATATTTATTTTTTTTTTTTGTTGTTTTTTTTTGTATCACAGCCAAGAGTTCGAAATGAAATGTTTGGCTACCAATTTGAAATAGACTATTTGCGTAATCCAGGGTGCAGCACGAGGAGCTTATCTATTTCACACACCCCCCCACACCTTTCATAATCTGACGGATATCTGCGAGATGAACGTCAGACACATTTGAGAAGTTCTGGCTGGTTTCTAAAAGGTAGTGTAGGAACAGCAAAAGTCCCTAACCTACCCTATCAACGTTTAAGACCCTGTTATACATTAAGTAAGCTGAGATTATCCAGAACTTCTGGTTATTAGGCTGATCCCCGCCGTTGTGACATCGCTAGGACCTGTTAGTATCAAAATAATTAGTTTCACGAACAAAAGTTTGTATTTTTGAGTCTTGAATCTAAGAATGTTTCCGAGTTTCATAATAATGTAATTTTTCGACTTTTCTGTTGTTTAAAATTTCCCTCCAATTTAATTCTACTGTAAGAGCAAATATTTGACGGTTCGAAAATTTAAAAATTCAAAACTTTTGAAAAATCACCAAGTAGGCATAGAAAAAAACCAAAACGAATTTGTTTTGTTATTTTATTATTATTATTATACAAAAATGGAAACACGAATTTTGTTTTTTTTCTCTTTTACTTAACTAATGGTTGAAGGCTGGTGAAGCCCATATCACCCTTACATACTAACTTATGAACTGCCACCACCAATACTTAACATCTAAATCGGCTCTGTAATTCTAATCCAGTAAGTCCATATTGAATTTGACCGGATTCGAACCGTCGACCCTAACGATGTATAGACTAGTGCTTTAACACACTCGGCTATACATGGCCGAAACACGGATTATGCATTTTAAAATAAAACTTACCAAATATAATAAAATTGAATATTTTAATTTGATTATAAATAATAAGAACAGTATGAAAGCATGAAACTTTAAAAAATAATAACAGAATCCGTATGGCAAAATAAAATTTTTTTAATTTTTTTAAGAGAGGGAATGATTTATATTTTACAAAAGTCAAAATTTAACTATAATAACAGAAATCGGAAACAGTCTAAGTACACAGTTTCATGGTTCTTGGATCAAGACAACATCTAACTACTCTTTTGCTAATTTGAGCAAAATAGCAGCGGTCGCTTCCTTACAATAGTGGAGGCTGACTTAGAGAAACCATATGCTAGTTTCTCCAAGTCAGCCTCCACTGTGTGTTTCCCCCGCTTCCAAAACCGTAACATCTAATTCGTTACTTGAATCATGATAATTCTCATCAGGGATTTCGTCCTTCAATATAGAGATCCGTGGAGCAAGCGTTAGTGGTTTGAGTGTTAGTGGTTTGAGATTTAGAGACATTAGTTACGCGTCCTTCAACCGAGGTCGCGTCCTTCAACCTGCCATCATTATTAGTGGGCTTAAACTTCTGGATTGCTGTATTTCAGAGCATTTCAAGTACCTTATCTGGAGCTTCAAGTGGCGCAGGTATTCCAGCATTACCTCTCGGTCGCTTAGGTATATGCTCTACATTAATCACTTCCAGTTGGGCACCTGCTCAAACCTATCTTGAAAGACTGATTGCCGTCCTGTACAGCCTCAAAGATTGAAGTTCAGCACATCACATGCTATCAATTTTACATAATTCCGACGCAACCCACAATCTCTGCAGACGGCCCGAGATTTGTGATGATTACTTTCAGAAAGGTGTCGGTTAGTGCCGTTACCACCTTCTTTCAGTAAACAGGCGTGATGTTGCCATCATCCTGCGCTCAGTCTATAACAGGTACCACTAGCTGATCGTTCATCACATCACTAAAAAAATGGCTGACCTTTGGCTTTTTTGGAACCGTTGGGGAATCCCCACGTAAACTTTAGAAACAGAGGCCCCACATGAGTCCGAGTTTAGATGTAGTAATTTTTTTGGCCCAATCGAAGTTGGCTAAAACCCGATCAGTTTTATCAGAATCCGAAATTGCCTCTACCCATTAAAAAGTTTCCAGGCTTTCCTTCTAACGTTCTACGACAACTTGGGAAGGTTGAAAGATTTAAAGAAGTTAGTCCTTAGTGTTGATACCGTGCTACTAGAGATTGGCCTAACCATCGGCTTTTCACTCTCTAGCTTTGCCGAATCCTTAGATTGACCTGATTCTCTCTTAGTTGATATATGGGTTTTGTTTTGTTTGTTCATGTTGTTCAACGCTATGTAAATGCATCTCCAACTAGGCTGATCATCGGCACGGTTCGCATTGCACCTTGATTCGGTTCATTAATCTGATCATTTTGCGTGACCCGCTTAACACCTGAATCATTAATTAACACACGTGCAAGAAAGAAGCACGTAGACCCCGATGCAATTACCATTACGAAGCCGAACATACTACATGACATCTTTTTGATCATTCCCAATTTGTCGGTCTGACACGAATCTTTTTAGCGTAATGCGTCTAATGGCGCACAGTGAACGTAGAATAAATAAGGAGACAAGAGAGAAAAGCGAGATATTAAAGAACTCCCGTTACTCGAATTTTCTTTCATACAAACAATATTTCTAGAATAGATGCACTCAGTGTTTTGTTAAATTTCTTCTTTCTTAGAAATTTTCTTTGTTGATAATAGTGAAACGATGCTCCTTCTTTGTTGCAAACATATCCGTTTTCAAATGCTGTTACTATATGGTTGTTAAGATAAACTGTGCGACACCAATTGAATTATAATTGTCAGTGTATTTTGCTACCTTACAGTAAAATCTATGTTTTAGAAAAGATAATAAATTCCTTATATCCAATTATAAAGAACATTGCTAACCAACCGCCTCCACTAACATTTTCTTTCCTTAATAAAAAATATTCGAAAAATTCTTGACATAATTTCAAAAGACTTCATTTTTTTTTTGTTTGTTTTCGTTCTATTTAATTTGAGTCAATCAATATTTCAATTTTATAGCATAAAACGCCTCTTTTTATTTAACTTATCTTTAATATTCTAGCACCACAAGAAACAGAAGTTGTGAGGAAACAATATACAAAAATAGCAGATGCATATGGATGTTTGGGGGTCTTACAATTAAACGCTGGAGAAAGTTCTGTCTTATTTTTGGTTTTAGTAACTGGATGTTTTTCGGTTGGTAAAATTGGTGATGCTGAAATTTTTAGAGTTACACAAACACAATTTGTTTCATTACAATATCAACAACCAAATGAAGATCGAATATCAGAAGTAAATTAAATAACTGAATTTTTTTTTCTTGTAAACTTCAATTTATAATTTTAGATTAGAAAAGTTTTGAATTCCGGAACATTTTACTTTTCATGGAATAACCCAAACTCAACGTTATCATCATATCCTTTTGATATAACATTATCAGCTCAACGTCGACGTCGGACAAATGAAACAGATAATCGATTCTTTTGGAATCGAATGTTACATATCCATATGCTACGATTTGGTGTCGATTGTTCATCGTGGCTGTTAAAGATAATGTGTGGTTCGGTTGAAATACGAACAGTTTATGCTGGTAGTAAACAGGGACGAGCAGCAATTATATCACGATTAAGTTGTGAAAGAGCGGGTACACGGTTTAATGTTCGTGGAACAAATGATGAAGGAAATGTTGCAAATTTTGTTGAAACTGAGCAAGTAATTTACTCGGATAATGAAGTTACGTCATATTTACAAACCAGAGGAAGTGTTCCATTGTTTTGGGAACAGCCGGGTGTTCAAGTTGGTTCGCATAAAGTTAAGCTTTCTAGAGGCTATGAAGCATCATCGTCGGCATTTGACCGTCATATGACATCGATAAAATCACGTTATGGCTATCAAGCAATTGTTAATTTATTAGGAACAAGTCTGATTGGGAGTAAGGAAGGGGAAGCGATGTTAAGCAACGAATTTCAACGACACCATAAAGAATCCAAACATCAAGACATACCACATATTGTATTTGATTATCATCAAGAGTGTCGTGGTGGTAATACAGCGGCGTTGAGTAAATTAAGATCTCGTATTGAAAGTTGTTGCCCAAATTTTGGTATTTTTCATGCTGTTGGGGACAGTATTTTAAGTGAACAGCGTGGTACCATACGCACTAATTGTTTAGACTGTTTGGATCGAACGAATTGTGTTCAAACTTATTTGGGTTTGGATATGTTAAATGAACAAATTCAAATGTTGAATATTGGTGATAAAACACTTTCACGGTTTGAAGAAGTTTTTCGACAGATGTGGATTAATAATGGAAACGAAGTTAGTAAAATTTATGCTGGAACTGGTGCTATACAAGGAGGTTCTAAGGTGAGTGAAACAACCGCTTATTTCTGATTAATATTAAAACATATTCTCCATGATAACAGTTAATGGATGGTGCTAGATCAGCAGCTAGAACGATACAAAATAATCTTCTTGATTATTCAAAACAAGAAGCAATAGATGTTCTTCTTGTCGGATCAACATTAAGCTCAGAATTAGCAGATCGAGCTCGAATATTATTACCTACGAATATGCTACACGCTCCAACACCTGTTTTAAGAGAAATGTGTCGACGTTACAACGAATATGTTACCCCAACAGCAATACGTGTCGCTGTTGGAACCTACAATGTCAATGGTGGGAAACATTTTCGAAGTGTTGTTTATAAAGATGTATCATTAGCCGATTGGTTATTGGATTCTCATCATTTGGCTCGATCTAAATGTAAGTTTATAAAAGTTAACATTAAACTTTTAAAAAAATAATTTTTATGAAATTTCAGCCTTGGTTGATGTGAGTCATCCCAACGATGGTGCTGCTGAACCAATCGATATATTTGCGGTTGGTTTTCAAGAAATTGTTGATTTAAATGCAAGCAATATTGTAGCCGCTAGTACAGATAATGCAAAAGCATGGGCGGAAGAGCTGCAACGAGTTTTATCACGAGAGGAACCATATATTCTCCTTACAAGCCAACAATTAGTCGGTGTATGTTTGTATGTATTTTGTCGGCCTGTTCATGCCGCATACATTCGTGATGTTGCTGTTGATTCGGTTAAAACAGGTTTAGGTGGAGCAACAGGAAACAAAGGTGCTTCTGCAATACGTTTTGTATTTCATGGAACTTCGATGTGTTTTGTGTGTGCACATTTTGCTGCAGGCCAATCACAGGTCACTGAACGAAATGCTGATTATGCTGAGATCACACGAAAAATAGCATTTCCAATGGGGCGAACATTAAAATCTCATGACTACGTATTTTGGTGTGGAGATTTTAATTATCGGGTTGATATGAATAAGGATGAAATGAAAGACTTGATCAAATTAGGACAAATAGCACCAATTTTAGAAAATGATCAGTTAAAAAAGCAACAAGAAGCCGGAAATGTATTCAACGAGTTTATAGAAGGTGAAATAACATTCGATCCTACGTATAAATATGATTTGTTCAGTGATGACTATGACACGAGTGAAAAATGTCGTGCTCCTGCATGGACAGACCGTATATTATGGAGACGACGAAAACCAATAACTGAAACAGAAAATTATGCGGATTGGAATCCTGGAAATTTAATACATTACGGACGGTCGGAATTAAAACAAAGTGATCACCGACCAGTTGTTGCTATTATTGATATTGAAATATCAAAAATTGAGTTGGATTTACGACAAAAAGTTTTTTATGAAGTGATTAGAGATTTAGGTCCACCCGATGGTACAATTGTTATTCAAGCGGAAGATTCACAATATGAAGAAAATGATGAGTATGTTGGCATCTATGATGAAAATTTAATGAATGCATTGATACAAGAATTAGCTCAAATTGGTGAAGTAACCTTAGTTCGTTTTGTTGGTGAAACAATGTGGGTTACATTTCGTGATGGGCAATCAGCTTTAACAGCTGTTAGTAAGAAAACAGTTCAAGTGTGTGGAGTTAAACTGAATTTTAAACTTAAAACAGAGAATTGGATAAAATTAGTTGAAAAGGAAATCGCGTTGTGTACAACAAATACAGTTCAGTTGTCAGATCCAAACATTATGCTCGGTGATTATAATTGTATGTAAAAATCAAATTATTTTTATCGTTGTTGGTATAAACTCTTTGTTTAGCTTTAGGTATTCCAGAAGTTTCGTCACGACCGAAAAGTCCACCAAATAAACCACCACCTCCCGTACGACCAGCTCTTCCTAAAACATCATCACCACTTGCTTCGCCTAAACAACAACATCATTTTGCTCCAAAAGTTGGCGTGATAAGTGTAATTCCAGAGATGTTAATGAAAAATAAACCGACATGTCCTCCACCACCTCAAATGAATAATAATCGAATGAATATGTCGCATGAAATGTCAAATATGACGTTAGAAGAAACAAATCCATTGGACACGACAGCTATATATGAAGAGATTATTGATTCAGATCATGTGGTGAGTAGTTTTTAAGGATTTTAATTTAACTGACTTAAAAGTTAATTCTATTCGCTCAATATATCTATTTAAATTAGTCTCGAAATTGAAAAATGATCAATCTAGCTAGACATTCGTATCATCCGTAACAACGACTGATTTATTTCTATAGATTAGTCATCAACAAATTGTTGTCATTCCTTAACAACAACAACAATTTTACGGTTTATATCAAAATGACATATCTCACCAACAACAAATTCTGTCCTTTTCTTGTTAGCCTTGACATCAAGGGTGCTTTCAACAATCTAGACATCGACATACTAACCAATATAATGAGAGACATAAACATTCCAGTATCCTACTTTGACTGGATACGGGATAGATTATCAAACAGAAAGATAGTTTTTGGAGACGACTCATTCAAAATTCAAAAATACACTAGTCAGGGAGTACCTCAGGGTGACTCAATGAGCCCTACCCTCTTCACCATATATACACATAAACCACATCAATATATAATGGATAACGTTTTCATATATCAATACGACGATGACTTCTTTTTTGTCATAGCAGACCACAACTGCATTTCAGCGGAAAAAAAGCCAATCTATTCCTATCGAAATTCATAGACAAACTTTTGGAACATGAAACTGACCGAAACATATCGATAAAACCAACTACATATATCTACATAATAAAAAGAGACATTCCCCCTCCACCAAGTTGATCATCAATAATAAGAACCTCAATAAAGTCAATCTAATGAGAATCCTGGGGTTTCACTTCGACAGTAAATTAAATTTCATACAACATCACAAAATCTTAAAAGATAAATGTAAATCCATAATTAATATTCTAAAAATTTTCTCCAACAAAAAATATGGCGCTCATCCATCTATACTAATCAATCTACATAAATGTTTAATAATCAACAGAGTATTGTACAGCTCCTTCATTTCCTTCAACAAATTTCACCTTCAACAACTTTTCATTATATAGAAGTACTATTAGATTAATCCATTATTAGGCTGGAAAACCTCCATTTTCGCTCTACTCCCTGATGAGGCAATTTCAAACTCCTGATTATACTTTCAGAAGCTGTCGTTTGAACCAATATTCAGTTATGGAAAAATAATAACAGGTTTATCCATCCTAATACCTGGACCATATATGCACTTACCCATGGTGTTATAGGCTTACCGCCTGAACCATAAATTTAAAATTAAAAAAAAACCTATGTTACAGAATCGTTTAATTTGTTTAATTAACCAGCATTAAAATTGTGATATACAATAAAAAAACGTCCATAACTAAATAAGCCTAAAATCAAAATACTCACGCAGTGCAGACATCGTCAAATAAAGGTCAAAAATAGAATAAAGAAAAATATGGAGGGGCTGAAATCTCACAGCTCTGAGATATCAAGTCTTCGGTCTGGGTTAAGGATTTTGATATAGTTTTCGGCAAAAAACTTTTATGAGGACATGATTTTTAGTTTTGAGCAGCGATGTATATCAAACATAACTTTTTGTCTTTTTATCTCTGTTTAGAAATTTATTACAAAATTAACACGAAACATCAATACGTTGCCGGAAAATTATAACAGATCATAAATTAACATAATTTAGTGAAAAGATGATACACTCAGCAAACTACACAAAAACCTATCCATTTAGCGTTTCGAGAAAATGTTACAAAATCACAAGTTCATATTTCTTTAAAAATTCCAAAAATATTGTAAAAATTAAATAAAATCAAACTTTTTTCAAAATTCCAAAAATTAGAATAAAATCAAATATTTAAACTTTTTCTAAATATTCCAAAAACTCTTAATAATTCAAACTTTTCCAAAATTCTAAAAATATTGCAAAAATTATTACAAAATCAAAAATTCAAACTTTTTTCAAAATTCCAAAAATTATAATAAAATCAAAAATTTAAAATTTTTCAAAATTCTAAAAATATTCTAAATTCTTACAAAATCAAAAATTGAAACTTTTTTAAAAATTCTAAAAATATATGTAAAATTCAAAAATTCTATTTTTTGTTTTTTCAAAATTCTAAAAATATTGCAAAAATTATAACAAAATCAAAAATTGAAACGTTTTTCAAAAATCCAAAAATATTCCAAAAATTAGAATAAAATCCAATATTTAAACTTTTTCTAAGTTCCAATAATATTCCAAAAATTCTTAAAAATTCAAACTTTTTCCAAAATTCTAAAAACATTGCAAAAATTATTACAAAATCAAAAATTGAAATTATTTTCAAAATTCCAAAAATTATAGAGGAATTCCATCCCTCAGGGATCACCTGTTGTCCATCAAAAATTTTTTTTGCCTAAAACTATGTTCATTTCGAAAATGGTTTGGGAAAACAATTTTTTTTGGTCCAAGAAACCCTTGGTTATCCTGTGCTGGTATGGCCTAAAATCGCGATTTGTGCTTACTCGCGTATCTTGAAAATGCCACTATTTCTGAACGGCTACGATTTTGACGGCAGTAGGCGCGTTTGAACGCAGAAACATAGTACTTTCAGGGAAAATTTTTATTTTAGCATGTTTTCATAGAACATCTATAAGAAAATTGGAAAATAGTCAGAAAAATCGTCATTTAACATGGCCTGAACTGAAATTTTGCCCATTAAAAAAAAAACTTTCATATATTAGCTTTTTAGTTTCCAAGTATATAAATCGGAAAATTTCTCGTTCTCAAGTAATGATATTTTAAAATTTTGTCCTACAAAAATTGTGTTCTTTATTTGAAGCTTTAATCCAAATTTCACGCTTTCAAACGCGCCTACTGCCGTCAAAATCGGTTCAGTCGTTCAGAAATGGTGGCATTTTCAAGAAACGCGTGTAAGCACAAACCGCGATTTCAGGCAATACCACCAGCACAGGATAACCAAGGGTTTCTTGGACCAAAAAAATTTTTTTTCCAAAACCATTTTCGATACTCTACCGAATGAACATAGTTCTGGGCAAAAATAATTTTGATGGACAAATTTTAGCTAAAAGTAATCCTTGAGGGATAGAATTCCTTCCTCTATAATAAAATCAAAAATTTCAAATTTTTCAGATTTCTAAAAAAATTCCAAAAATTCTTACAAAATCAAAAATTAAAACTTTTTCCAAAATTCTAAAAATATTGCAAAAATTATTACAAAATCAAAAATACAAACGTTTCAAAATTCCAAAAATATTTCAAAAACTATAACAAATTCAAAAAAATCCCAGCGGCAGGTATATCCGCTAGAAATAGGTAGATTTCGGGGCCAGACGGTTTTGTGTCCAAATAAAATTAGATAAGTCAGATTAGTTTAAATAAAAAATATAAGTAGAAACAGAATAATTCAAAAAAATTATCGAACCAAATTAAATACATTATCCGAACTAACTCCATCAATACAATTTCGGAACAGTTTTATTTAAGTTGGTTTAAACTACTTTTAATAACATATTAAATCCACCAAAGATCAAATGAACTACGTCACAACTACAATTATACCATCACACATAATTTATAACATTATCAAACAATTTTATTTCAAAATCATCTTTTGTTGTTGTGTTTTTTTGTTCTTATTTAATCTTTTTTCAAACGGTTACTTAGTAAAAAAAATAAAAACAAAAGAGATTTTGATAATTTTTCTATGGTATTAAATGGGTTGATATTTTTCTTGTAAGGGTTGCATTATAATGCTTATAAAAATGAAACCTTTTGGGTTAGAAAGCTGAAATTTTTTGAGGCTATAGTTGAAAAGTATGTTTAAAAGCTAAAATGAATTTAAATAACATAAACTGAAACATGATGAAAGCATTGCCTTTTGCGTTTGTTTTTATTTCAACAGCCGTAGGGTCTCAACCGTTAGATTTAAACTATTATTTTTGAAAATTTTGGAAAGATTTATATTTTAAGTACGTGAAAAAAAGTTTTCAACTATGAGCTTGGCCATTTCAGCTAGATCAAGGGCAGCAAAGTTTAGCAAATTTTTGAAACAGCTGATTTTTGAGGAACCTGAAACGCCAAAGTGGTCATCTGGATAAAAATGATAGAAATATGTTCAAATATTCAATATTTATAAATTTTATTAAAATATTATTATTCAAACGGAAGTTATAGCGCCCTAGATTATTCGACATTTTAGGCTCTAGCCGCTTAACTGGTACCCGGATATGGCCAGTTCACGAACTTGTCCAAGACATTATTTGCCGGAACACATACAAAAAATTATTTTGGTGTAGGTCGAAAAATGCGACCGTGAGAGTGCCGCCAAATTCCGTTATATCTCATATCGTTATATATATATATATATATATATATATATATATATATATATATATATATATATATATATATATATATATATATATATATATATATATATATATATATATATATATATATATATATATATATATATATATATATATATATATATATATATATATATATATATATATAAATTTTTTTTTCATTTTGATTTTCCGTCTCCGCTTATCATATATAGTCGTTTGGCACCAAAATTTTTCCGAAATTCCGAGATGAAGCACATACCAATAGGTAGATTTTTATATGAAATCTACCTAAAATTTCCATGTTCAATTTCATTTTCAATTACATTTTCGTCATAAAAACAGCTACATTTTTTTTTTTAAAAATTGGCTAAAAAAATAAATGAAATCATTTTTTGACACACTTGACATTATTTTTTTGACAAACTTATAATGCCATAATTCTCTCTAATAATAATAAAATTTCATTTCAAACAAATAATTAATTTGATTTTTTTCCAAAAAATTGGGTAAAAAAATAAATAATCTTTCTTTTGACACACATGACAACATTTTTTTGACAAACTGATAATCCCATAAATCTCAATAATAATAATAATAAAATTTCATTCAAACAAATAATCAATTTAATTTTTTTCCAAAAAATTGGGTAAAAAAATAAATAAAGATCTTTCTTTTGACACACTTGACAACATTTTTTGACCAGCTTATAATGCAATAATCTAGATTTTGGTCTCACATACCAATCCCGACCATCAAGATTTCTCCAAATTCAATGTTCCTACTCGTAATCACTTAAAATGAAAGTTTTATAAGCAAAAAATAAAGAAATTTCCTTGTTTTGACACACTTCGGTACTGTTATCGAACACATCGTCCTTTCGGCTCTTCCCATTGAGTATACCTATTTTTAGAAAAAAAAAATTGAAATCCGTCCAGCGGTTTTCTAGATTTTGTAGGTTGTGACGGCTGGACGGACGGCCGGCCGACAGACAGACAGACTCACATTTTTTTTCGCTTTTTTAGAATCAGTAGGTCCTAAAACGTCGTGAAATGCCAAAAAAGTGGGGGTAAGAACTTCACTTTTAGCTCATGAATGTAATACTTAGGTTTTTCAGACCGAAGTAATATGATAGTTGAAGAGTATTGATGTTATATTTTTTGTTTTCTGTCGGGTCATACGCAATAAAGATAAAAATCGAAAAATTATTGTTTTTACTATTGATAATAATTTTTCTTTGAATTTAAGGATGTTCCAGAACCACGTGAACCACCGCCCCCGCCTCCACGCAACGACGTTTATGATTTGGATGTCACCCAAAAAACAACCCCACCCCCATTACCAGTACGCCGTGGAATACCTCCACCAATTCCATCTAGAGCTGGTGGCCCCCCACAATTACCAGCACGTCCAAATAATTGAAAACCTTAGTAAATAAGCTATTTTTTTTATTTTTAAGCTAATTAGGTATTTAATCAAAATGTTACTGTTAGAACGAAAAATATTCAATATTTGGGTCTTTTGCCGTTTTGTTATTTATTTACCGGTTTTCTTAAGAGTTAAGAATTAAGTTTACATTAGTACCATTATCATTGTTTTTGTTCATAATTAAAATAAAAAATATATTTATGTAAAACAATAATAATTCTATTATTTATGTTAATTTATGTATTATAGCTTTATTACAACAAAAAAACTAATTGTGCAATTATTGATAGCAATTTTATTGTTATTTTACATAGGATTCAAAAACTTATTTTTTGAATCAGTCTTAAACTCTATACATTCCACGAATATTTTTAATATAGATTTGAAGATTTTATCATAAAATTATGTTATAAAATTACAGTTATGATTAATTAATTTATTTAAAATATATTAAGTTTTATATTTATGTGTGTAGTTCCGATTATTACAACAAAATCTTAAACCATTTTCAATAAACAATAAAGTTATATTATTAAAACTATAAAAAAATAATGAAATAGATTTTAAATAATATTTTGAGCGTTATAATGTCAATGTGATGGAAATAAATAGAAATAATATTTATTGAACAATATTAATATTGGTTTTAATTTTACAATATTAAGATGTTTGAATGCTGTTTGGATCCATTTTGTTTTATTCTTATTTTTGCTCGAATTTAACAATACTTTGTTGATGTTAAGTTTTGTCAACAAAATATTGATTTTGTTTCATGAAATTGTTACGAAATTTGGACCTTTATACAAATAATAATAATATTATATTTACACTTACGCCGGAAAGCTCAACAAAAATATTATATGAATACTGTTATATTACCCGGAACACTGAATCTATGCGACAAACAAACTAGTTACACTTGGAATTCTCTTATACTTCGAATCACAGAAAAATTGAAAAAAAAACTTATTAATTGCTAACAAATAAAATAATTTAGTTAAAAAAATAAATCAAAAATTATATAAATTAAAATCAAAAAAAGCTTACATATATTTATCTTGAATGTTGTCATCATGTTTTATTTTACGTCTTCGTTTATCTTCTGTGATAACTCCCTTTATTAACAAATTCCCCAGACACATCAAAAATAATACGTATTGCAGTTTTCTTAATACGTATCCTTAACGGTGAACTTCGTTCTAAACAATTTCCTTCAAAATACTGCGAACATATTACATAATTTTTCTTCGGTTTCCAATGTTTTAAATTTAGTGCTTTTAACCATGCATTTAAATATTTTGTATCGGTAGGAAATCTGTGATATGTTATTTTATTTCTATTATGCTTTTCATAACGATTTGAGTCCACACATTTACATACACAACATTTCATAACTATTATAACTGCATGTCAAAATAAAAACACAAAACGACCAGATAACATTATTTTTTTTTCTTAAAAAACTTAAGCTTTCGATTTTTTTTGGTTCTGTCATATTTATATAAATACTTTCTTTAAGCTTAAAATCTCAATTCAAAGTATCACTAGAACAAATTATGGTTTTGAAATGTCACAAAATACAAACCCAACATTCTAGTATAAAATTGATATATTTTTATTAAAAATAAATAAATATTTTATTAATCACTAATCTCTCTGATTTACATCTATATACTAATTGATTCGATTTTTTAAATTATACTCATAACTCATTAACGATCCAAACATTTTGATCGTTTTATACACATCTCATTAAACTTTCTGTCTCTTTTTCTAATCAATTTTCACTAATACAAACATCAATTCTACTTTTTTTCAAATTAAACAATCAATAATAAAACATGTTTTATTAATACGAATGACGTAACTTAAACCGTCAACAGTAGTACAAAAAAATGTAGCTACGTTTACCACAAATAAAGAGAACAAATTAATAAATTTAAATACTATTATTTCAAAGCAAAAATTGAAAATAGTCCGTCGTTACAAACCATTGCTCTACCGACTGAGACAGCCGTCGTGTCAATTCACTGACCAAAAAGGACGCTTACCCACTTCCCTTGATTGATGGCTTACTAGGTCGTCTAAATAGTACAAAGTACATATCTAGTATTGATCTTAAAAATGCTTTTTGGCAGATTCCTCTGGCAGAAGCATCTAGGGACAAGACAGCCTTCACAGTGCCTGGTCGTCCATTGTACTAATTCCGCGTTATGCCTTTTGGATTGTGCAATGCTCCCCAGACAATGTGTCGGCTAATGCACAAAGTGATACCACATCAATATCACATTAATGTCTTTGTTTATTTAGATGATCTATTGGTAGTCTCTTCCACGTTTCAGGAACATATGGAATTGCTGTCCAAAGTCTCTTCTTTGATAAGAGCAGCTGGGTTAACCATAAATTTGAAGAAAAGTAAGTTCGTGTTAAAGGAAGTAAAATATTTAGGATTTCTGGTTGGTGAAAATGGTTTGAGAACAGATCCGGATAACGTAGGAGCTGTTGCTGAATACCCAGCTCCATCAACTGTCAAGCAGATACGTCGACTCCTGGGAATGGCTGGTTGGTATCAACGATTCATACCAAATTACGCAAGCGTTGTTTCACCAATTACCGATTTATTGAAGAAGAGTTCTGGTAAGCTGAAGTAGACTCTATAAGCTCAATTAGCTTTTGAAAATTTAAAAAGATTACTGACTACAGCACCAGTGTTAATCAACCCTGATTATACTAAAGAATTCTTTATTGGATACGATGCGAGTCTGACAGGGGTCGGTAGAGTGTTGTATCAGGTCGATACAGAAGGTCACGAGTGTCCGATAGCCTCCATGTCGATGAAATTGAATAAAGCTCAAAGAAACTATTCAGTTTCAGAGCTTGAATGTCTTGCGGCAATTCTTAGTGTAAAGAAACTCAGGGGCTATGTTGAGGGTCACCGATTTACAATTGTGACTGATCACTCAAGTCTGAAGTGGCTTATGTCACAGAAAGACTTGAGTGGTCGTCTGGCTAGGTGGAGCCTAAAACTCCAGCATATGGATTTTACACTTAGAAACAAACGTAGATCATTTAATATTTGGATTCATAACAAAACTCCCACTAATCGATCCCAATATCCAAAGGCCAACAAAATATCTAACCAGATTATCTCAAACGAAAAGCCTGAAATTGACAGAGCGAAAGCTTCAAAACTTACGTCTATGTCTATTTCTGACAAGAGTTTCTACAGTGCCATTAATTCTTTAAATTCTGGTACAAAATCATCTATTTCCCCTATTATTGATGGTGATTTAATCGTCAATGATCCCGCAACTTGTTCGTTGAACGCTTTGCTCTGAACTCTACTGTTTTGGAAACTCCTAAAGAAATACCCCAAATCCAGTCTTCAGGAGTTAATATGAATGAACTTCACTTCAAACCCAAAATAGTCGCTAAACTTTTAAGGGGGTTAAACATCAACAAAGCCTAAGGAATGGACCAACAAAGCCTAAGGAATATTCCACCCATTATTTTAAAAACCTTTTCCAAAGAACTTGCACCAAAATTGACTAAAATATTCTACCAATCCTACAAATCTGGTATATTTCCCTCCTGCTGGAAGTTGGCAAATGTCCAGCTCGTCCAAAAAAGGGACCAAAATCCGATATCTCAAGTTATAGGCCAATAGCTTTATTATCGGTCCTATTCAAAGTCTACGAGCGATATCCCATACAAGGTTGTACAACTGGTCCAGTAATGGTCCATTACTGGCGACCAGTAACGCAGCAATGGCCGAGTACTGGCAACCATGAAGGGGCCATTAACATAATTTTACTGGATGATAACTTCGGACAACAGCAATTGCCCATACAAGGTTGTACAGTTGGCCCAGTAACGAACCAATAGTGATTATCAGTATTGAAGTAATGGCCAAGTACTGGTAACTCGGCCATTACAAAAAAAATATAAAATAGTATCGTATGCAAATTTAAATAAATTAAATACAAAATAATTTAAAATAAAATACAAATGTCTAATGAAAAAAAAATTTGCAACTTATTCCAACCTCCAACCTCATCGATACTATCATAGTTTTTTAGCCGAGAAGCGGTAACTAAACTATACGTGAAAATTTTTCAAATATATATTTCTAAAATTGATATTAGTTATTACTCTAGTGAACTTTAAACAAATGACATAGATCAGCTAATTCTTGGTTGCAGTACTGGCCCACTAACAATAGCCATTTAATGCTAACCATTAATGGCCCACTGCTTGGCCATTTAAAGCAAACTGTACTGGCCATTTTCCATAAACCGTAGATCGGTCAGATCATAGTTTCAGTAATGAACAAATAGCCAAGTAATGTTTACCATTCATAGGCCAGTGCTTGGCCATTCAAAGGTAACAATATACTGGCTATTTTCTGTAAACCATAGAACGGCCGATGAATGGTTCTAGTACTGGCCCAATAACAATAGTCAAGAATTGTTAACCATTAATGGGGCAGTGCTTGGCCGTATTCCAAAGCCTCGCAAACCCTGCTTGGGATGTCTATGTGTGATATGTGTGATAATCCAATAAGTGAATGTAAAAAGTCTATGTGTGATAAACCAATGGGTGAATGTAAAAACATTTGTTTATTGGGTGTCACAGTTTCAAATGACCTACTCTGGAACGATCATGTAATGGCGATGGCAAAAAGCGCGTCTAAAAAACTCGGCCTCCTAAATAGATGCAAAAAAATGTTCACTCCATACCAGTTGCTCCATGTTTATAAGTTCTATATTCGTCCCTGTATGGAGTACTGTTGTCAAGTTTGGGGTGCTGCTTCTGTTTCCATCTTGTCCTCCTTGGACTCTGTTCAAAAGCGGGCTATACGAATTGTGGGTGATCGAGCTTTGACATCAAAGCTTGATTCCCTATAACATCGTCGCACTGTTGCAACTAGTGAAACGGTCGAGAACCCGCGCTGTCGCTGTCTACAGATCGCAGAAAGACTTTTTTGTCCGAACTGCATACAAATGAAATAGTTTGCCGGAACCTTTAGTCTCAGGTGGCTTCAACCCGCAGAGGTTTAAAAAAAGGGTTCATCAACACCTTAGAACGCCAGTTGTTGTGGGACCTAGGTCCTAAAAGGTATTTATGTGTTGTTGTGACACATATTCTAAACCCTATTACACAACACTTTTTATTTAAAAAAAAAAAATTTGGGGTAAACCTTCTTTGAATATATCCGGCCTAGCCAGGCAAACTGATCAGGACCTGATACAAAATATCTAACTGGGGTTTGCTCTATTTATTTTCTATGGCGAACTAGATCAGGGCCTGATCCGACTATCCCAATCGGGTTCAAATTGGGCCAAATCGTTACACTCACGATCAGGGCCCAATCGAACTAGGCCAAACCTGAACATTGCCCTATTTGAGCCCCAACAAATTTCTGCTCGGAAAGGAACATCCAAAGCTTCTAAACAGATTCTCTTTGCGCCAGGATAGCCATAACGAAACTTAAAGGAAAAAGGTGTGTTTCTTTTGAAACGAAAAATAAACTAACATGAAGCTAGTGGAAATTTAAAAGAGTGCTTTGCCGGCATCGTGCAAAAGTTTTCCACCCAAGATCCACGGCCATAAGAAATTAAAGTAACGAACTTACAACAAATCAACTTGAAGTGCTGGCAGTATGGCTATCCCACTCTCAAGACCTACTGAGTAGGACTAATAAAATCCATCGTATCAAAGTAATAGCTCTCTCTGTCAAGTAAAGTTTTTGTGCTTTACCCAACAATAGAAGAAGCGTAAGCTGCTGAACACCATAAAAAATACTAGCTTATGTTGTACTTGCTCGATTCATCGCGTTGGCTAAATCGATGGCTATCAGTGTGATTTTTGTCGCAAACATTCAACTACAGATGAATGTTGTACCTTAAGGATGATTCTGGGAAAATGTTAGGAATACAACTTCTGTATTCACCAGCAAGCATATGATGGTATCAGCGTGACTAAAACAGAACAGAAAGAATGTTGGAATTTCCAGTAATGAGCTTATCGCTATAAGTGAAACCAACCAAAAAATTTTAATTTTCAACCTCACCATTTTAGATTTTTATGAAACTTACAGAAATCATTTGCCATGATTATACAAATAAAAAACTTATTTTTCTATTTTGTGTCTAAAATAAAGTCATTTCGATACCCAAATGCGTATCGAAATGGCCTTCATTACGATATGCAAAGTTTTGTCTTTCAAGGTTGGTCACATTGGTCATACAAACGTCAGTGAACATCAAAACGAATAATTATGTAAATAAAATTAATAAGAATATCTAAATTAGTGTTAAATATTTTAATTAATTAAAATAATTAGTAATGATAACAAAATTTCAAATTGACTATTTTTTGATAAAATGCACATTTTTTAAAATTTCAAGACAAAAAATGCAAAATAGAAAAAATAGTATAAAAAACTCATTTCATAAGACGTTTTATCGCACTTATCCTTTAGAAAACTCCCCGCTGCGCGGGTCGTTTTCTAAACAGATTGCGTGCGATAAAATCGTCGATTATGAAACTAGTTTCTTAATATACTATTTTTATCTCATTGCAATTTTGTGTAATTAATTTTCAAAATCTTGGAATATCGTTATTTTGGAACTAGTCTGTAACGTTTCAATTTCAAATATCCCAGGTTGTGTAAAACATAGAGAGCTGCTAGACTCTTCATTTTAAAGAGCATTCTATGGCCATTTCTTTTTACAAACACGAATGAATGAAGTTATAAATATATTTTACTTGAATTTAAAATCTACAATCGTTCAGAATCATTTAACTTTACAATTTCTTCACATTTTTCCCACAAAACTTCTGCATTTTTTCGATCCTTTTCTGAGTTAAACATATTGAATTGTTTACAATCAACAAAGATCATTCCTGATACTTTTCCACCAACCTCATCCACTGCTGCAAAAATTGAAGATTGTGCTCCTTCTTCCGGCGTTTTTGTAAACATTTGAATACTTTTGATAAATAAATTAGTTAATCGATGTCGTTTGAAAATATTTGTATAAACGATTCCAGGATGAACTGCATTAACTGTAATATTTGTTCCACTTAACTTTTTCGTAAACATTTTTGTCAATTGTATTAATCCATATTTAGTAATTGAATACCAAAAATGTACCCTTTTATTTTCAACGTCACCGTTAACTCCAATTTTATTAAAGTCAACAAAAGCCAAAGCTGCCATTAACGATGATACGAATATAATTCTTGAATTATCCGATTTTTTTAATAAATCGATTAAAAGATGAGTCAACAAAAACGGACCGTATAAATTAACTGCATGGGTTAATTGAATGTTATCAGAATTTAATTGTTGTACTGGTCCAATTCCAGCGTTATGAATTAATATGTCAATCTTCTGTTCAGAGTTTTTCAGATCTCTAGCTAATTCACGAATCGATTTGAAACAACCAATATCCGCTTTTTTTGTGATGATATTCTTATTATTCGTTTCTTCGACTATTTCTTTTTGTGCATCAAGGGCGATTTCGGAGTTTATATCAATAATTATAATGCGAGCACCACGCTTAGCTAAATCTCTTGCTGTTTCTTTTCCGATTCCTGATCCACCACCTGTTATGATGACTGTTTTCCCATCAAGACGGTTCTGTAATTATTGACAAAATCTTATTAAATAAATTTCGGTTTAATATTTCAAAAATAATTAATTGATACCTTTGACCTACATCTTCCTTTCTTGTAATCCATAAATATTTTTAATAACAAAAAGCCACATAAAACTATGAAAAACATTTTAAAATAAGTTAATATATTATAAACTATGGTTCAAGTATATACGTGTAATTACAGACTAAATATGTTTGGTGAAACAACGCAAAATACTGAACAAATTTACCATCATCAAAATAAGTTTCTTTTATTGACAGTGTAACTTTTTTCGTATATTAAAGTGATTGCAAAAAACTCGTTGATCATGAAAATTAAATATTTTTAAGAGATAAATTTTAACTCTTGAAGACGAAATTTTTGATTATTTTGTTTTACCCCTTCATTTTAACAATGAACTACATTTTTGATTTTGTAATAAAATAGCTTCAATATACATATATTGAATAACATAAAAATTGATAAAGATTGATTGGAATGAATTCACACGATTGTTCTACATAGATAATAATCCGACTAGCATTATTTAAAGGCTTAGATCTAGGCTGGATACGGGTTTCCGTACCAGTGATAGGGACCGAATCAGCCACTCTGAACTGTGCCTCGTCAGTCATATAAAGTCCTAAACTATCCAAACCGGATCAGGCAGCACTACGAAAACCGAACCAGTACCGAATCAGTTCAAATAGGGCATTCACTAATCAATACATCTTAGTATAATTTTTGCACGTACGTAAATTTCAAAATGTTCAATGGTTATGAAAATGTTCTAAATTTATACATATGCTTATCTTCTCTGCAGTCGTAACGCAGAGAAGCGCTTACTAAAGTGTATGTGAAATTTCGCTTTAACTATTTATATCTAAAATAGATATTACTCTATAGTGAATTTTAACCAAATGAAATGAAGACTAATAGATTTAATTGGAAACTCAAATATGATTCTGATTCGGGCATGGTCCAACATTTAGTACTAGGGATGAGCTATGTCTTTCCAGTCCTGGCCGCATCAGGATGAATAGGTTGTGTCCTATTAGTAAAATCAGGTATGATTTCTGAAAGAGGGCGGATGCAAACGTCCTATTAGAACTTACCTTATTGCACCCTGATCCGGCCCGAATCATTATAGAGCATGCCTGAACAAAATGCTTGTCGGGATATGATGTTTTTTGATTGCTAAGTTTATTAATCTGTTTATATCTTTCCACGACATCCAAAACATAGAGTTATCAATCATTTTATTATTTCACAACAAAATTTATAACTGTTTGCATATTATTATTACCATCGTTCATGAATTTTTACTTCGGTCTTAAAGACCTAAGTTTGAGATTCACGACAAAATTTCCAAATTCTTATATGCCCAATTTTTGGTTTATTTCTCGGCCTTTTAGATCATAATGAGTATCAATACACCAAAAAATGTTCATCTGAGCTGGCTGACAATCCGTCAAGGTTGACAAATATTAGAGAACTTTTGAATAGATTTCAAACATTTTGAAAACTAAAAATAAGATTTATTAATTTTACTAATATGAAAATATTAAATGCCGAAGCACACTTTTGTAAGCTCCCGACGGCAAGGAACAAACATCACTCGATGTCCCAGGTTTCTTCTAGGTGATGTCAGGTGATGAAGAGTGTCTACGGAAATCCACAATCTACCCAAATCTGCACTTTAGACTGATTAGGTGCGCTTCAAGAATTTTCAAGAACGGCGGAACGAGCGAATTACAGCATAAGCCGAGGTTTGGCTTATAGATCAGGCTGTTGACCAGCTCAATAACCTGTTAGTCTGTTGACCAACTCAATGACCGGTTAGTCTTTTGAGAGATCATGCTATGGAATGAGGCAAAGTGGTGCACACAAAGTAGCTTGATGGAACAAAAACCTTGACAAACTAATACAAATTTGCAAAAACCTTCTGAACATACCTTTTTGAACGATTGAGCTCTATACAGAAGCCAGGAAATTTTAATGGCTTATTATTTACGACTGAAAAAGTTTTACGAAAAGTACGGTGAGTCGGTTGAGATATCACATTGAGTGGAAATTATTTTATTTGCGCTCTGTCCAAGGTTATAAATCCAATCCAAGTACTGGTCTTTGTGATCACACGCCTGTATACAATTATATTAATTATATTCTTCCTTTTTCTATATTCCACTCTTGTGGACTACAGTTACAAAAAAAATGTTCACTAAAATTTTAAGTTGATTCAGATGAGATTAGAACGAGTTGGACAGGTTGCACGAGGTAGCAATTGGCCTGGCACGCAGAATCTACGGTACATAGCGCCGTGTTTGAGTTTAGTCTCATAAAAACTATACCACAAACATTTCTGTAAGCTTAATGAAATGTAAGGCCAACTGTATTGACGACAGTTTGATTGTGCCAGCCTCTACCGGTTGCGCTATCCTACAAAAAATTTATTTACACTCATTGAAGAGTTTGGAAATAGTCTCCGGGCTTACCAGTGCTTTGATAGCTATTTGGCTATCCGAATAGAAGTATTTTTTTCCCTTGCAAACGCAGATGAGTTATTACATGAGTGCATTTATTGATAACGTACAGCTCCGCTTGAAAAACTTTACAAAACCGTCCAAGCGGGAATATTTTGCTACTTATGACATTATTTGATTACAGGTACACGTCAGCTCCTGCATTTCCATTCAACAGTAAGCCATCTATATAGAAAACATAAATCTCGCTGGAGGACCATTCGGACCAAGATCGCTCACATTCCTCTCTAGAAGAGATGATCAGTTCAACGGGCTTCTCAAAGTTATATACTTTGGTCATGACATACCTATGTATATCTATTTCCGGACAATCTGTCCGTAGTCTATCAAGTATGTGACCGTGACCATGACCACATGTTTACCCACGTTCCTGCCACATGCTGTCTATAGAGCTCTTTTAGCCATGTACTCTACATTTAGATGTAAAGGAACCATACCTAACATGACCTCCAGTGCCCAACGACAGTGTTGGTGTGGTACGCCTTGAGCCACTAATACCTACACATGCCATTCTCTGCATTTTATTTAACCTAGTACGGACGTATTGTTTCTCCGTCTTTGGCTACCAGACAACACATGCAAAAACAAGCGTTGGTCTGATTATTGCTATGTATATCCATAGAACAGTTTTGGGACTTAGGCCGCAATAATGACCGATGGACCGACGGCTTTGCCAAAAAGAAATCAATTTTTTTTTTGTTAAATGAGTATTCCGATTTAACCGTTTGCGAAAATAATGCGAAGATATTAAAATATGGTTTTGGTTATTCGAGGGGCAGTTTTGTGAAACGCCACAGCGTGGGAGATGCATGGTAGCCACAGAGCCCACTAGAAGGTCCTTCGGACTAACTGGTCGTTACGATCCAGGAAGTGGAAAAGTCATTCCATTACCTGAACCCGTGACACCCAGAAAGTTACAAGG